>CAOJBI010726237.1:0-16241 GCA_948277035.1 Euphorbia corollata
ATGAAGTATAAACTTCAAATTAAATTCTGTGATAATGTCTTCTCGCATAACAACCCAGGAGACATTTTCAGTGGAAATTTATCGCAGAATATTTTTACCACAAAATTGCAAGATCGGTTTCCCGCAAACCAAATGTTTTAACACAACCACGCGCATGATCTCAGGATCAAGCAACTAAGCGATTTTCCACACGCCTTCGTGGATGGCGCCGAGCTACTCCATTATTCCGCCGGCCCTCCGCGCATCGCGTTCCCGCCCGCTCACAGTAACCTTCTTTCTGCTTTCTCATACCTGATTCTTTAATGTCATATGGATGTTGGTGAATGTATGAATGTGCATATGTGCATATGAATATGTATGAATACTTAATGAATATATGCATGTGTTGTTATGTCTGAATGCTATGTCTTTTTCTACTTCTGCATACAGGCAATTATGGATCAGGAGACCCGGGCTAGAGAGGAGGCTGAGAGGCATTATCGAGAGCTGGCAGACCAGGTTGTTCATAATGTGGAGAGGAGGAGGGCCCGTCATGAGAGCAGGAGGAGTGCTGCTGGTGGTGGTTTTGTATTACAGCCTCGTATGGGAGGTCATACTACAAAGAGAGTGGAGTCTTCTGGACAGAGGCCTGTTAGAAGAGAGTCCTTTACCAAGGAAGGCCAGCGGATACCCTTTCCTCCTCGGGATCCACTTGAGGATGAGATAGATCGATATCAGCCCTTCGATTCGGATGATGCCTCCAGTGGGGACCTTGAGGTGGATGAAGATGATGAGTAGTTCTAGGCCGATTTGGCTGATTTGGTCTTTTTATGATTCCTTCTTTTATTATCCATTTATATGCTTATACTTCTATTACATTTGGGTATTTTGGTTTGTACATTTGGCATATTTTGGCGTTTATGTCACCTTTTGATTTAGCTTAGGTTTTCATTGGTATTTGAAATTTAGAAATGGATGTTTTGGACTTGATTTATCTAGGAAAATGGCATTTCAAGCATTTTTATCGCCTCTAGATGTATGCTTAGGATTGATATGATGTGATGCTTGTCGTTGTTTGACTAAGGCCATTGTGGTGCCAATTTGGTATTAATATGTGTTCATAATTCGCAGGTATAGCAGTAAAGATCAGCCCTTTGGCTGGTAGTCCTTGAAATAAAGGGGACATTTCTCCCATTTTTCTAATTTCCTTGCACTTAGCCTTCTTTGTCATGACCACTTATAACTAACAGCTCAGGGACTTCATGCAAACCATGAAGAATCTTGATTGGAAAAAACTGGAAAGGTTCGGACTCTGGGGACTTAGGTATCTCACTTTTCAACCGGTGAACCCATCTTTGATTCGGGTAACACTCTCATTCTAGGACCTTGCTACCCATGTCTTTCACTTTGGTAATCAAGAACTCTGCCCAATGATTGAAGAATATCAAGACATTCTTGGCATCCCTTGTCCTTGGACATTTCCCATTGCTGTTCCCACTTATCAATTTGGAACTGAAAATAATATGAGAGGTTTATGAAATCTGGATTCGATTGCTCCTTTCATGTCTTATCCTCACTCTCCGAGAGGCTTTAGGGTGGATAGTGTTCTATAGTGGTGCATCAATTCAAATAGGGATCACATTGCCTGGCCTTTCATGGTGGCATTACTACTTATGGTTGAGTTTATTTGCAGAGTTAGCGTTGTTGCCCCTTTCAGATTACTGTCCATCATCAATCCACTTTCTCAAGGTCATTCCCCTTTCGCTCTGGCCTTAGCAGAGAACCTTATTTGTATGGATGTTGTTGCTACCAACCCAAACTTAGTCGGAGATCATTTTACGCTACTCAAGGTAAAGTGCCTTATTTCTGCCCATTCAAATTTCTTGTTTTCTGAAACTGACCCTTATATTTGCAGGTATGGTTGTTGAAGAAACTATCATTACAAAGCATGAGGATTGGTTTCTTCTGATTCCAAAGGGTTAGATAAGGTTTCATGGACTCAAATATTGGGTAGATATCAAGACCATCAAATCCGCTGGCTTTTCTCCTGGTGGGCCATATCCCATGTGGCTGTTGACATGCATGAAGATGGCATATTGTTGATGGGTCTGGACCAGTTCACCTTCTATTCCCCAAGTTGATTGTGCCAGAAATATGGAAGACAACAAAAAATACCTCGCAAGTCATGTACTGCTAAAGTTTTCGAGTGGCATCACTCTTAGCTTGACAGATTGCCAAATGTATGGACACATCATACCCATTTCCTCGAGTTGAATTATGGATCCATCAAGACTTCAGAGATGGATCAGTTTTATCAAGGGTGGTTAAGAGCCATGAAGATTGCTACCGAGATCTAGAAGGGCACTCTTGGGTAACTCGTGAATGGATCTGTGATAAGGATGGCCTCGGTCCATATGATGCTTGATCCAACCACCTAGTTGATGAAACTATCATAGTCTGAAGGATATTGACTATCATAAATAACCGTTCTATTTTTGTTTAAATAATTTCGGCTTTTGCCTAGATTATACTGATGTTGTATGAATCTATCGGACTTATTTGCCTTTTACATTATTGAAATGAAATAAAATGTTGATGAATAACAAAGTTATTGTGATGCTTATTTGTAATGTTCCGTTTAGATAACATGCATTCATTCAAACAAACATTTGCACGATGTATTCAACAAAAAATACATGATCATTTCATTAATGAAATTAACATAGGTACAGATATTTCGAATGATTTAACTCTTGCCATCAACTAGCCCTTTCGGGTTTTCCAGTTAATGTGCTCGCTGTTTTCACTCGATGTCCTAACTTTTGCCTGAGCCGTCCTTTTCAAGTTTTCAACTCAGCAGACTATTATTACATTTTGCAAAAAAAGGCCCTACTTTCTGCTCAACCAACAGAGTGTTAGTTGATGGGCGAATTCATATATTATTTTTTTATTTTTGTACTGCTTTTTACATGATTTAGTTCTTTCACCTAAACATGGCAGCGTTTGAGCTTATCTTAGTTGACTGGATTAACGAATTCATTACCATCCATGTCCATTATCTTGACCGCTCCTTTGCTCAAGACCTTTTTGATGACGAACGGGCCTTCCCAATTTGGTCGAAATTTCCTCCTGACGTCGACATTCGTTGCCTTTAGCTGCTTTAGGACTAAATCCCCCGCTTTTAGAGGCTGTTTCTGGTGCCTTACCCTGTTGTTGTATGCCCTTGTCATCCACTACTGATACATTTGTAGGTGGTCTAAGGCTTTTAATCACTGTTCATCTATCATATTCAGTTGCTCAAATCTGGCTCTGGTCCAATCGGACTCCTTCAACTTAGCTTCCAAGGCAACCCTAAGAGACCTTACTTCTGTTTCTACCGAGAGCACTGCTTCAATACCATAGACCAAAGTGAATGGGGTCTGGTCTGTAGGAGTTCTGACGCTTGTTCTGTATCCCCATACTACGAAGGGTAACTTATCTGTCGAATCCCGGTATGTAACCACCATTATCCTTAAGATCTTCTTGATCGATTTGTTTATCGCTTCTACCGCTGCATTGGCTTATAGCCTGTAGGGTGAATAACGATGGTGCTCGATGCCATACTTCTCTATTAAGTCAGCCATTTCCCATTGAAACTAAACCCCATTATCTGAGACGATGTGATGAGGGATCCCGTATCGGGCGAAAATATGCTTTTCTATGAACTTGGCCATCTTCTTGGCGGTAATATTGGTATAAGATTCGACCTCCACCCACTTTGAGAAGTAGTCTACTGCCACTATTATATATCTATGTCCATTGGTCGAGGATGGGCGAATCTCACCAAGTAAGTCTATCCCCCATGTCGAGAATGGCCAAGGTGTAGAAAGGCTGTGCAATTCTATAGGTGGTAGGTGGTTAATGTCCCCATAAATTTGGCATTCGTGGCATTTCTTAACCTCGGTTATGCAGTCAGCAACCATGGTTGTCCAATAATAACCTTGTCGTTGGATTTTCTTTGCCAAGGCAATCCCGTTCATGTTTGGGCTGCAATCACCTGCATGTACCCGACGCATTACTAATAAGGCTTCTGTCTCATTGAGGCATCGAAGAAGTAAACCTTCAGAAGTTCGTTTGAATAAGTCATCATCGAGTAATCTGAATTGGATAGACAGTTGATGTAATGAAGCACGTTCTGAGTCTATGGCGCTATCGGGGTATTCGCCGTGTCTCAAAAATTTTACAATATCAAAGTACCAACATCCATTATTGGTTTCGACATCAGCTATGACCATCTTGCAGTAATAGGGTTCTTTGGAAGATTGGAGTATGACTGGTTTGATGGGCTAGGATTGGGGTCCTTCACACATAGAGGCTAGAGTGACTAGAGAATCGGCCATTTGATTCTCCTCCCTGGGTACATGGCGAAACACACATGTGTTGAATTTGGCCAAAGTGGACCATACAGCTTCAATGTAAGGGCGTAAAGATGATTCTTTGATTTCCCAATCACCAGTTACTTGATTAATGACCAGGGCAGAGTCCCCAATGATGGAAATATCTTTGGATTTGATCTTACGAAGTGCATCAAGGCCAAATAAGCGGGCTTCATATTCTGCCCCATTGTTGGTGACTGGAAATTCTAACCGCTTGGAAAGTGGAATGACCTCATTGTGAGGAGTAATGAGTACAACACCAAGTCCTGCTCCTTTCCGGTTTATAGCACCATCAAAGAACATGGTCCATATGGGTTTGACTTTCTTGACAACTGCTAATTGCTCATCAAGGAATTCCAGATTTTCGATATAATCGGAGTCCATGGCTTGATTGGAAAGGAATTTCGTGACTGCCCATCCCTTGACGACTTTCTTTGTCATATATTCGATGTTGAACTTAGAGAGCAACAATAACCATTTGGAAAGCTTCCTGGCCAATGTGGAGGATTGACAAAGGTATTTCATCGGGTCAATCTTAGCTACAGCTTGAATCCTGTATGATTGGAAGCAGTGACGAAGCTTCTTAGTAAGCCATACCATTGCTGCGCAGGTTTTCTCAACAATGGTGTACCGAGTTTCATACTCTAGTAACTTCTTGCTCATACAGTAGATAGCATGTTCCCATTTCTCGTCATCTTCTTGTATAAGCATAGCCCCTACAGATGAATCCTCAATGGCCAAATAAATAATGAGGGGTTTACCAGGGACAGGGGGTCTCAGAACCGGGGGGTTGACATGATATTGCTTTATTCTGTCAAAGGCTATTTGGCACTGATCGTTCCACACTACTGGTTGTTGTTTCTTTAGCAGTTTAAAGATAGGCTCACAAATAATGGTGAGGCGAGCAATGAACCTACTGACATATTGTAAAGATCCTAGGAAAGAATGGACCACCTTCTCTATCTTAGGCACCGGCATATGCCTGATAGCCTTGCTTTTATATGGATCCATCTCAATACCTTGTTAGCTGACAATATGCCCCAGAAGCTTTCCAGAGTTTACCCCAAAGACACATTTCTTCGGGTTCAAATGAAGGTTGTATTTCTCAATGCGGGTAAGAAATCTATCCAGGATGGCAGGATGTTATTCTCTTGTGTTGGACTTGACCATCATGTCATCCATATACACTTCAACCTCCTTATGGATCATATCATGTAACAAGGTGGTAGTAGCTCTTTGATAAGTTGCCCTGGCATTCTTTAATCTAAAAGGCATGACCTTATAACAATAGACACCTCATTCAGTGATGAAGGCAGTCTTGACCTTGTCAGCGATGGCCATGAGGATTTGGTTGTACCCTGAGAATCCATCAATGAAAGAGTACATCACGGCTCTAGCAGTGCTATCTACAAGAACATCGATGTGGGGTAGGGTGAAATCGTCCTTGGGTGAAGCCTTATTCAAATCCCTGAAATCAACACATACTCTGACCTTTCCGTCTTTCTTCGCTACAGGAACAATATTTGCTAACCAGGTCGGATATTCAACCACTTCGAGAAATTTGGCTTCAATTTGCTTTGCTATCTCAACTTTAACTTTCTTGACCCATTCCAGTCTTCATCTATGGAGCTTCTGCTTAACAGACTACATGTTAGGATAAGTAGGAATGCGTTGTTCCGCAATCTGTCTGTCCACTCCTGGCATGTGTTCATATGACCAGGTAAATGCTACCACGTATTTTCTAAGTTCGTTTATTATCTCTCTCTTTTCATCAAGAGTTAAATCATTCGAAATCATCACCATTTTAGGTGATTCATCAGTACCTATATTAATTTCATTCAACGAAGTATCATGAATGCTAAAAACATTATGCGTATACTCGGATGAATGCATGGTGCCATCTGGCAGAACATCAAACAAATAAGCAAAGTTCTTGTCGATTGAATTAAATGCATCATAGGCTAAATTGTTCATGTCAAATACATCTGAAATATTAAAAATTACATCATTATCAATATCTTCCTCCACATATGGAGGGACTTTGACAGCTTCATCAACTATCGGTGTTTGAATTGGTGCATCAGTAATGTGGCCTTACAGGTGTAGGGACTCTTGAATCATCTTTTCTACAGTAGATAGCAGAAGATCTTTGGTAGTTCCCTCGGTTTTTCCTTTGGCGCTCATCAGAGTAGAGAGGGCTTTGGTTAGTGCAACCATCGCCTCTTGTAAGTCTTCTTCCATAGGTTCCCGTTCAGGCTCATCCTCTACATACATCTTAGCCTTACCCTTATCCATAGCGACAGTGAGTATAAAGGGTTCAGCTTCGGCTTTTGGTTCTGGAGGAGCTTCAAATACGGGAGCAATCATACAACCATTTTTGAAGTCAAATACATCATTGAAGATTTCAAACCCCGGGACTTCTTCCCCCTCAATCAAAACAAGTTCATGTTCCTCTATGTACTGCCTTTTTCCTTCTCTCTCACACATATTGACCATGTTGCAGAAATTTGGCCTCTTGTGTTTCTACAGCTTATGATGATTTGTAAAGCCCAAACCTGCCCTTAGAGTGAGTAAAAGGGGATCAATGGCATCTATAATGCCCTAATGATGCTTGTCTAATCCTTTACCCGGAACAAACCCTGAAGCTTCATCAATCTTTTCAAACCTACCGAGAAGTGGCGGTATCCGATCAGTATTTGCTTCCGTTTCTTAGTGGCTTCATCCACCATTGCTATCCTTAGTCCTTGAGTTTCCCTTTCTTCGAATGTAGCAGCAGCCATAACTGACTCCTCATCGGCTTTAATGGTGACCACCTCGCCATTGTGAATCAGCTTGATTTTTTAATGAAGTGTATAGGGTATAGTACCCACAGCATGGATCCAAGGTCGGCCCAATATTAGTGAACAAGTGATCGGAATGTCTAGGACCGTGAATTTTACCTTCGATGTCATCCCATTCATCTCCATATCAAAAGTGAAAGTCCCGACAACTCCCCTTCTTGAGTCATCGTATGCTTGGATAACAACATTTGACTTCTCAAGCATATCTTCAGTCAACCCCAAGTGTAGCAGTACTTTCAAAGGGCAAAGGTTGAGGGGAGTCCCATCATCCACCATTACACACGGGATGGAGCGATCAAAAATTCTAACCCTGATGATTATGGCCTTGTTATGGTTTCCGCATTCTGGTAAGGAGTCTGACTAGTCAAAAGTGATTACCGGGGCCTTCTTCAAGGGAATGCCCTCCCCAATTGTAGCACATATTTCCACAACCGATGTCGTGGGAGTCGCATCCATGTCCAAAAGCTTTCGTACTAATCCTCAGTGATGTGCCTCAGAAAAGCGTAAGGGCTGCCAAATACTATACGTTGATTGTGTGCTCTTCAGCTGGTTGATCAAAGGATCGATCTCCAGCTCGTCTTCATTTCATAGGACTTTTCAAACTGATAGGAGCTGAACTGGCTGAGCTAGCTCCCGGGTTGGACTGCGCCAAAATTTGCAAGACCTGATCGGTGGGAATTCCCGATCCTATTACCATGATAGATGATAAATGCCTGAACTGTCCCTCCTGGCCTAGCGAGGCTACCCCTTCTTCCAGGATCTCCATTGCTTCTTCTGGGTCCATTCCTAACCCAACTACCATGACAAATTCCCCAATCAACTCCCCCATGCACCGAAATATATGATGTTCTTCAATACCGAAACTGATGCCTTTTGTTCTTCCCTCGAACTAGGGTAAAGGATTACTAGTCATGCTTAGTTTGAGCTTCGGTTCAGCCACCACTTTGTCATCCACCAGTTTGCGGATGGCCTTTAGTAGATCCTTGCAATTGTTGGTTTTGTGACCAACTGCTACATGATAATGGCTGAAATTTTTCTTTTACTCCAGCTTAGGCGGGGCCCATGGTACTCCTCTTTAGATAATATGACTGCCACTATGGGCTCAGATTAGACTAGCTATGCTACCGGCTGCTTTCCTTTGGCTTGAGCTGGGGCGGAGGATGATCCTGATTCATTTTTCTTGAACCACATCTTACTAGCCATCTGTGCGGCCTGGTATCCATTGTATCGATCCTTTCCACCTTCTCTGCCTTTTCGTAAACATCATTATAACTGGTGAAGGTGTCAGCTCCCAACCTTCTCCTATACATGGGCAATGCTCCATCCAAGAGCTTCATAATCATTTCCGACAAACTAAACTGGTCCTTGAGCAGTACTTAGGTAGCCATCCACCTACTGTAATATGGCTTGAATAACTCTCATGGCTACCCCACAAATGACTTTAATAGGTGCTTCCAATCATAAGCTACCTCACGAGGGAGGTTATTGTACCATTCATTGGCCGACTTCCCTAACGTTGTAATGAACATCTTTTCCATCATCTTGTCGCCAATGCGATGAGCCCTCATTACCTTGCTGTAATTCTCCAAATGGTACCTAGGATCTCCTTTCCCCCGATATTTCTCTAGGTCAGGCATGATAAAGTTCTCGGGGAGCCACTCTACTTCCTGGGTCATAGATGGTTCAGGTTAAGGAGCCAATGGATGACTGGTGTACTGAGGAGCGTGCATGGCCAAGAACTACTGCCATAGCTCTGCTAAATGAGGAGGCACGATTGATTGGGAACCCAGGTTGGAAGTTGGAAGGTAGCCAGATTGGGCTGGAGGAATAACAGCTGAGGCTCCCTGATTATACGGGCCCTGGGATTGAATAAGACCCCTCGATGGTAGATGCAAGTTTGGAATGACTGTAGGTTGTGGTACTACCTGCTATGCCATGAAAGAAGAGCCTTGAGTATAGAACATGGAAGTATCCGTGTTCTGAGTGGTAGGTGTCCGGAATGCAAAATTCTATATCGGTGGGATAAAACTTGAAGATGGCCTGATTGTATGTGTCGTTACTATCAATGATTTTAAACCCCACTATTCTGCCCCTACTGTATGCTGAGCCAAATGTCCCTGACCTAGATGATTTAGATTCTAACACAGACCGAACTACCCATACTGGTCTTGCACTAGACGAAGAATACTTCCTAAAGGATTTCCAAACTGATCGTTTCTGCCAAAATTCTGACCACCCTGAAATAGGCCCAATGGCCCCTAACTCTGAACAAGTTGATATCGGTACACATTGCTCGAACCCTGTTGCTGCTGATAACCTCCCGTGCCAAATTGAAAGATGTTGGTTGGATTTACAAGCAGACTACTAGAGGATCATGGTGGATTAGGAGCAGATCCTGGTCTCTTTCTATTTGGGCGAGTGGGAGCTCGTGCGCCTAGGGGATTTTCTTCATTCACTGAATCAGAAGAATGCCCTTCAAAATGAGGCATACAGGAAAGGTATTGTAAGATTTGTGCAAACCTAGGGCTGAAGAATATAGCTTCCAATGCTTCCTGGATTTCGAGATCTATCACAAGGGGTGGCTGAGTAGGTTGTCCCCTTTGATTATATGGTCCGGCACTGCCCATGGGATTCTGTTGTTCAGTCATTTTGAACAATTGATTGGCATCCACAAAATGTCTTGATTCAGAGCCTAAATCTAATCCCAAATCTTCACTCGAATCTGAAGACACTAAACCCTCTCGGTGAGCCATGATTGGAGAAATCCGGACTAAATGATGGTTTGGCCTTTTCCAAGCCTTGACTGAATATAGAGAGAATCGATCAAATAATGCAAATTGGGCATGTAATGTGTGGTTGATGATAAATGCATGATATGTGTATGTTATGGTTGCTTTACAGGAGTTAGTATGCCATGATGTAAAAAAATAATGTTTGTCAATCCATTTGAAACAAACGGGTTAATTATTAGAAATATACATTAAAGTACCAATGAATCTACAATGTAATGAAAGGGAACCACCTATGTGGCATGATATTGAGGTTGAAATGACATCGATGTGATATCATGGTAGGTTATGGTATAGCTATATTACCTATGTAGTAATTGACTAAAATGGGTGAGATAATATTGATGCGACATTATCGGTGAAAGTGACATACTACCCATGTTGTAATAGGCTTGTTGTCTAAGGAACCTATGGTAAGGTTGGTGGAATCTACGTGGTAATGGGTACGCAGTTTTGAGAATTCACAACTGTGGTGCGTTCTCGTGGTGAGATATGTTTGGTGGGATTTCGGGTAAAACAGTGTGTTATACCCTAAGGATAGGAATGTGTTAAATTGGCCACAATGGATGATCAATTTGAGAATTTGGTTTTACATGATGGGCGTTATCTAGGATGAACGATGTGTTGTACCCTAAGAGAGTAATGTATGTACATATACTATGCATGAGATTGACCACTATGTGTGGTTGTTCATGAATGACTTTGTTTTTTATGCCCTAAATGGGCAGATGTTCGGGTGCCAAGCGGGCACCGCTATATTTGGATATGTCATGATGCTCATGTAACTCCTAGGTGGAAGTATCTTAGGGCTTAGCTATGACAAAAATATGTGATACCGATGTGGCATCAACATTTACGAAAAGATAAACATGACCTAGTGGGTATCATAAATAACATGAGTGTGTGTTTTCATGTGTCTGCATAATAGATCGTGGTTAGTATGATGTTTATGACAATGTACAGAATGTATGGATAAAGGATAAAGCAGTAAACACATAGCACATAGCATGCAACGTACTTCTTCCAACCTTATATCTCCCACGCGTAAGGGTTAAGCTTCTAAATCTAAGCTTGGGTTATCTTAATACCGTGCGATATTAAGGTTCGAACCTGCAAGAAAAAATGCAATTTGTTTTGGTAAACCTAGGGAAAGTATCTAGGGTTTCCTTATATGAGTTCGGTCAGGGTTGTTGATGTAGAAGGTTCTTGTTGCACTAAGATACACTCCAAGCCTCTCCCCAAATGGGTGCTAACGAGGGAGGTACATGTGGTATGGCAACAAGGGATCCACCCATTAGGTATCCTCGATATTCCAAGTAGGGCACGAGTAGATACTTTCACAGGCTTCACGCAAAAATAGGGCATTCTAAACTTAATGGCTAATCCGTTTAATGCATATGCTTCGTTTGGAATAATGTAAAGGTGGAATAACTCATTTAATAACTTTTCAATATTCATCCAAAAATCTTTTAAAACTTTAAGTTTAAAAAGTATTCCCTAGCATAGTCGCCACTGTGAGCGGCCGACGTCGATCCCGCGCGGCCGTCGCGAGGTGCCGGCCATCGATTAAATGGCGTGGGGTTTTCAAAAGTATGTAAAATGATTGTGTAAAATAGATTTCCATTTGAAAGGAGGTTTGAAAGACTTCGAGACCAAATCTCTAGCCTTTAGGTGTAGAGTCACCACCCGGATCAGCTCATCCAGGAAATTTTCGGTACAGCCTAGACCACGGGGTGTCCGAGACGATACCTAAGTCCAGAGATTCGGGTTCGGGATGAGTTATATATTTCGTTTGTCAAATGAGTTATATTACATCGGTTTGAAAACCACCTTTATAATATTCCAATTCAATCTAATGTGTTTTCGGTTTAAATGTTATTTTTAGCACGCATGCGGAAAGCAGTAAATAAAGTGTGGGAAAGTAAACACGTAGGAAAAGTAAATACACCTAGTCTAGGGGGGATTAATTACATCACGGGATTGGGGGATTACAAATCGCCTAAATACATTGATATCTAACAAATATTACAATCGCCTATTATACATAGATATCTAACAAATATTACATTTGATTTGAAATTAAATGCAATACCCGAAGGAAAATAAATCCTAACATACATCTAACCTAAACTACCTGCATCCACAAATGTTAGCACAGGGGATAAATCACAACACAAACATGCACCATGAGCCAAGTATGCTCGATTTTGATATTTACCAGACCCGTATGGCCAAGTTAAAATGGTGAAAATATTATCGGCTTTTGTTATAAAAATGGTTCATTTTTATAAGCAAATATGTTGGTCATTTTATTAATGAAATTGCCGCATGTAATTCCGTTGGTCGGATATCCGGGAATCAAGTATTCCCTTCATGTGGGTTCCTAAAATAATTACATAACATATAAAATATATAAATCTAGGTCAAAATATTGATAATTAACCATCAAAATTAACCGAAACAATGAATCATTAAAGATGGTAAAAATATCTCCACGGGGAGGAAACCGATCTTTAACCATCCATTCTCGGGATAATTTTGAAACTTGATTCAAAGCTTTATGCTTCATCTCATGTCACTATATAGACTGATTTAAAATAGGAATGGTCACCGCTCGACCGATTAGACACGAAACGGAACAGAAAACGACAAAATCTAGACTACTTGGGAGGTGACATCGGTAACGATATCACAACATCGGTACCGATGTTACGTGACATTGTTACTGATGTCGAATATTCCTACCGATGTCACTTTCTGGCAGAACCCATATCAGCAACTCAAAATCACAAAAAACATCCACCAAATCGAATTGAATCAGTTTAGGGAACTCAGAGGCTTACCCCGTAGTCATGAATCCACAGCTTTAGATCCACAAATTCCTCCGGAAAGCTCTCCTTGTCCCTTTTGTAGTTGTTTGTTGATGGTTGTGTTGGTTATGGCTTGAATCCAAATCGTTTGACTCTAAGCCCAGAAAATGGAGTTCCAATTATGTTAGAACTTGAGAAAGGTATAGAATCAGTGTCTCTAAACCTCAAGAATACTTAAAAGTGTATGAATCAAAATTTGAAAAGCTTCAAAGTTCATCAATGGAGGATGAACATCAAATCACTACCCGAAATCCTAATAAAAATCAGTTTATCTTTGTCAAATCTCTCTCAAGAACTCATACAAGTGTTGTATTTCCCCTTAGTTTCAGATGAACTTCTCAAATGCTTAAGAAAATTCCTCTCCTATGCTTAATTTTCATCCTTACACTTATGGCCCTAATTTGCCATAATTAAGAGCCCTCTTCAATCCAAAGTGGCTGACAAGGCATTCCACCTGTGATTTCCGAATGCACTAATCCAGTTTTTTTACTTTTCCTCGACAAAAATGAGTGGTAAGTGGGAAAAGTTAGGTCAAGTTGACAAAAGTCAATACCGATGTCTTCATATCGGTACCGATGTCATGTGACATCATTACCGATGTTAATGACATCGGTATCGATTGAAGACATCGGTATCGATTGAAGACATCGGTACAGATTATGGGTTAGGCCTAAATGGGTTAGGCCAGCTTAGTTTTTATGAGTTTTTAACTATTTTTTAGGGCCTTTTGGGGTTTTTCGGATTTTGAACGGGCTAAAATAGATGCAGAGAGCTTCTTCCGAACAAATTCAAGACCTTAAAAAAGTTAAAGACTAACAAAGGAAACATATTACAGCTTCATCATCGTCCTTTGTGAGGGGAGTAAAAATCCCATGCTCACACTCACGGAAGAAATGAAGTCCCAAGATTACTCGGTTGTTGGCCATTGGAAGAATGATGAAGTCTTGTTTCCTTTTCCATCCTCCAATTTGTGTTGGCACATCAGTTGAAGTTCCAACAATTATCATTTCGTTAGTGAGTACTGCTGTTTCAACACCTTCGCACATCTTGACATTAAGTCCAAGACGTTTGGCTTCATCGGTGTCGATGAAGTTGTGTGTGGAACCCGTGTCCAGCAAGGCTTAGATGGTTTTGCCATTGATGATCATATTGACATACATCAATCCCTTGCCTACTGTGGACTTGTCTATGGGTGGCAACTTGCTTGCTACCTCATCAATTTCTTCCCAAAGGCATCGTTTCGCTTTGGCTTTTCAAGGTTTGCTCTTGGATGTTGGTCCCTCTATGGCATTGACGAGTTGTATGGAGTTCACATAACGAGGATAATTTTCTATTGCAACTTCCTTGTTATTATGTTTGGCAGTCATCGCATTGAGTGCCTTCTTATTTGGGCAGTCCCTTGTCCAATGTGCGCCATCACAAATGAAACAAGGACTAGGAGGTTTTTTGCGTACTTTTGTTGCATCATCTTTTCCTCCAAACGACTTTGATTGATTGCCATTTTTACGTTGATGGTCTTTCTTATGGCATTCCTATCCATCGCTTTCTTCGGAAGGCTTGCCCTTCTTCGGATGTGAGGAATATTCGACCACGTTCTCCACAATTGCGATGGCTTCGTCAAGGGTTTGTGGTTTTCCCCGATTGACTTAAGCCCTTATGTAGTCCTTCAACCCATCCTCAAAGCGAACAAGTATTTCGTAATCAGACATACCTTCAACTTTGAGCAACAAATCATTGAACTCCTTGATGTAGTTGGCAATGCTACCCGTTTGTCGCAAACGCCAAAGCTTTCGCAATGCTTCTTTGTTCGCATTAGTTGGGCAGAATTTCTTGCACAACTCATCTTTGAATTGTGCCCATGTTTTGATGCCTTTCCCACCTTTCTCCGCATCGAGACATCTACACCCATACCATTGTTGAGCAGTGTCATGAAGGAAAGATTGGGCAGTAGCGATCTTTACCTCATCATCGGTGATGGCAAGACCATGTAAGTATTGCATTGTTGATGCTTTTGCTTGTGGAACTCTGATTGTTTTGATATTGGCAAAGCTTATGTTGAAGATCTTGATTTTCGGCACTCAAGGTCTAGACTTTGGCTTTTATGCACCAATCTCTTCAATAAAGAAAGCACGAAGGTCATCGATCATACCTTTTATAGCCTTCTTTATGGCATCGTCTTCGAGTATCAACCCGTCAACTTGATCCGATAGTTCTCCCATTGTGGCTCTTATGTCTACTACATGGGATTCCAATATGAGTAAGCGAGACTCCATGGCGTCACCAATGTTAGGTGCTTTGGATTTGTCATGCTTCGATACTTTGCGAGTGTATTTCTCGCCACGTCCGCAAACTTGCTCTTGTTCGGGATTTTAGACAGTCATGTTCTCTCTCTCATCGGCCATGTATGCGATGTTTGTCCTCAATCACGGGTCAGGAACGAGCGCTCTGGTCACTACTCCATAAATGACGGTAAAAATTCGTTGCTTAAAGTGTGAAATTTGTTGCCATAGAGTTTTAAGCAACGGTTTGGCCAAAAATTTTCCGTTGGGTTTTTTGGCATCGCCAAAGACTACTTTGGCAACGGTTTTGGTGGCTATGACATCGCCTGTTTATCCGTAGCCTTAGGCGCCTATGGCAACGAATTTTGTCCCTTTGACGACGGTTTTTTGGCGTTGCCAAAAACCCTCACCGGCAACAGTTAACGGCGCCGTTAAAAATTGGCAACGGTTTTTTAAGGTTTTGGCAACGGTTTTTGGAAACACTTCAACACTTTTTACACCTGTTGCAACGCTATTTATATGAAACACAATCATGTCTTGCAACGCTTTTACAATGTTTTGGCAACGCTTTTAATTTATATTTATATAAATATCCCTATATTTTATACAATAAAAATACCTATTAAATTTATACAAATATAATAATAAAAAGACTCAATATCCATTAACCAATAATTAAAGGTAACATCATCATTTCTTCATATATAATATAAAGATATGCTTAAGTTTACAAAATCTTAAATTCAACATTTTTACCAATACTAGTACACAAAATAACTAAAAATAAGATAAATGAAAAACAAGTACATGATATAAAAATCTAACACTATAATCTATGTCATAGGAAGCGACACAATGTAGTGTCCATTATTGCACAATCACGGTTTCGAATCATTACCTACAAAAATGAAAATGAATATTAGAAGACATAACATAATTAGGAGATAAGGGAAAGAGTAGCCTGAAAGAAACAAAATTTAATTCTCATCACCAATATCTTGCATTTTCTAGTATTTATTGCAAGATAAAACATAGCAGAATTTTTTCTAATGTATGTGCGCCTTGCGTA
>CAOJBI010726862.1:0-11685 GCA_948277035.1 Euphorbia corollata
ACATCATCTTTGATATTGAAAATGCTAGATGTATGCTGGAATGGATGCATGGAATCATAATCAGAAACACAATCCAAATAAGCAAAGTTTCCACTTTTATTGAATGCATCAAAAGTTACATTATTAAGTTCAAAGATATCAAACAAAGCAACAAAAGACTCATCCTGTTCTATAGGCACTGGTCCTTCGATGTTGACAGGCTGAGTGACAGACAATTGTCCTGTGGGGATCATGATTATCTCCTCATCGTCATTGTCGATCTCCATCTTGGCTTTTCCTTTGTCCATCTGGATTGGCTAATCGGCTCCATCCATCAGGTTGAGCTGAGCTTTGAGCTTGTCAGCAAGGGAATTGAGAAATTCTTCCTCGTGCATTGTCATGTTTGGACTCTTCTTCATCCTTTTCTCATCACACTGGACAGGACGATCTACCTTTCCCAGAATCTTGCTAGTGTCGTAATCAACAATGTTCATTGTCTGCTCCACTATCTCCTTTTCTCGGATCATACAGGTAATGGGACCTTGCCCGTATTTCTGGAAGTCTACCATATTTGAGAAGATCTCGAAACCTGGTAGTGTTTTTGACATGTGAGTCACAGGCTCTAGCGTCCCATCATAGAAGCTTTGACATGAGCGTCGAAATACACTCTGTCTGGAAAGCTTGTTCTTTGATTGTTTGGGTCCTTTGTATCCTAAGCCTGCTGGTCGAAGTTCACCTGGACCAATGTTGAATGTCGGGATCCCTTGCCCTTGTGCACCAAGTCTGGTTCCTAGAATATGATGACGCTACATATATTGCTTAATCCATGGGCTCCAGTATTCTTCTGGCATTTCATCATGGCTTTCTCTAATAGCGGCTATAGTGAAGCCTCTCATATTGTTATCTTCAATGTTGAGTGCGGTGATTGTTGATGCCTTATCTGCCTCTAGAGTGATTACCTTTCCTCGAAAAGGAATCTTGACCTTCTGATGGAGAGTAGACGGGACTCCTCCAAGAGCATGGAACCAAAGACGGCCAAGCAATAAAGAGAATGTCACTGGGATGTCGATGATTGTAAATATCACAAATTATGAGATATCTCCAATGGTAACTTCAGCCTCGAACATTCCAATGACTACCCGTTTGGAATCATCATAAGCTTTTATGATTGGTGCAGATCTTTTCAATGCTTCCTCGCTAAGACCGAGCATTGGAAGAATTTGCCTTGGGCAAACGTTCAGAGCTGATCCATCATCAACCATGATGCATGGCATTATCTTCCCCAAAACATTGGCTTTTAAGTACAATGCCCTATTATGACCTGTCCCCTCATCGGGTAAGTCTGTACTAGTAAAAACAATGTCTGGTATGATTGCTCCTGCTTTTGTATTAAGCAAGGCATAGACTTGTTCGGGCGGAGCCATTGAAGAGGTTTGAACTTCCATTAGCTTCTTGACAATGGCCAGTCAATGCTCTTGAGAGTTGATGAGAAGCTCCCAGATGCTCATTTTGGTTGATATAGCTTTCAACTGGTCAGTTATCGTATCTCCGACTCCTGCTTGTACTCTTGGTGGAGTTACAACTAGAGGTGGCTCATTCCTTTGAACGGGTGGCTCTACTGCTCCTATTACCCTTCCCCTTCTAGTGATTGGGATCACACTATCCGAGAGCGAGTATATTATTTTGAAGATTTCGAATATATCAAAATCTTCATCCAACGGTATGTCCTTCAAGCTTAATGGCTTTTTCTGGACTACAGCAGTCATTGAACCTTTCATTG
Organism: Euphorbia corollata; assembly: GCA_948277035.1. Taxonomy (NCBI): domain Eukaryota; kingdom Viridiplantae; phylum Streptophyta; class Magnoliopsida; order Malpighiales; family Euphorbiaceae; genus Euphorbia; species Euphorbia corollata. Next base: position 1,760 of record CAOJBI010726862.1, read on the forward strand.
AGAAGGGCCACTTCATGAATGGTGCTTCTTCACTTGAGGAGAAAGTGCAATTGCTTTGCAGGATATGAGAGAAGATTGAGTTGTCTGGTGACTCTGTTTGGATGATGTTTATTGACGAGGATGCTCCTCCTGTTGGGTTTTTTTTTCCATCAAGCATGTCAAGGGTCTCGCAGTACATGAATTTCATTATAGGCTTGCCCTCGTACTCATCTTTAAACTTAGTCATATACCATGGGTAGTTCTTTGAAGACTCAACCGTCATTGGGAATAGGGATTTCGACTGTTCCCAATGCATGTATCGTAAAGGGAACCCGGAACTGGTCCTTTCAGGCATGAGTGTTGGTGGTGGATCAATCCATGTGAAGTAATCTATGAATTAATCGGCTAAGATGTTCTAGAAGGATTTCTGGCAAGCTGTCAAGCCTTCAAACCATACCAAAGCTTTTTCCCAGAGCGTCAATCTGAACTTCCCCGGCCAATGGACAGAGTGTATCTGATTGTAGTTCATCCATGTGACGAACTCATTGATATGTTTGCCTAGATCTTGGGTCCCATCGTACTAGGCTGTACATTCCTCATCCAAATCAGGAGTGAAGAGTTGACTGGCCAATGCAGCTTGTCTATTTTCTGCTTGAGTTCTTTCCATGATGTATTCAGCAGATGGCTCTTGACCACTTTCTCGTATCATGTTAATATGGCTCCCCTGATCGAATGGATCATATGACAGATCAGTGAAATCCCAAGATTTTTCACTATTGGCTTGCCCATAATCATCTGAGTCTGTCTCCTGATACGATGCATAGCTCTCACTATCAGAGTTGATCAATTACCCGTGATAGATGTCTTCATTATTGCGTTCAAAGTGTCCAGGCCAATTGAAAGGAGGACTGTGAATTTCATTCTCAAACTATGACTGTGGTCCAGGGTTGTCAACTTCACCATCAGGATTTTGGTTCATGAACTCTTCGAATTCCTCCTTATCTTCGAAGTCTATAACACCATTTTCCATTATGGCTACGATATTAGCTGGTGGTATTCCAGCTTGTTGGGCCCATTTTTGCCAATTTTCTTCATTGTTGTCGTTCTAGTCATTCTAGAGTGGATTGGGAACTTCATGACCAGGAGATCCAGGCTGCTGTGGGCCGAAGTTGAATCCTCCATTGTGGTTATCGAGCTGGTCATTGTTTGCCTAATCAGGTTCTGGATGATGATCCAGATTAGGTACCACCGCATCATTATTGTCATTTTCCCAATTGGGGTCTTCTTCAAGATCCTCTTCCTCTTCAGATTCAACAAGATCTTCAACTGGGATTTCCTTAGGGTTATCCTGTCTTATTGCAGGATTTTCAGGATTAGGATCCACTTACTGGTCTCCATTGATGTGCTGATATAGCTCATTGAATTCAACCCTCATTCTTTCAAGGTCGCGGAATGCTTCTTCGACAGTGTGGCCGTATGCGTCCAATTCATTTCGAACTTCATAGAATAAATCAGCTTATCGAGGTTGCAGTTCTTCCATTTCAGGATGTCTACTCTAATAGTCTGGATCATACAGCTCTTCTGATTATTGATCATTGACGTGAGATGCTTGTGGTGCAGCAGCTTGATTGGAGGAGCCTCCTAAGTCAAACTGAGAATTACCTTCAAAGTTAGGGTCCATGTAGGCATGTGGACTTACTGTGCGATTCGGAGGTGGCAGTGGCATCTCCCAGCCTCTATTTTGTGTGTAGACCTCGGGTTCCTCCCACCATTTGATTCTTGTAGCATCGGGATATGTGACCATGAAGTGGTGCATAAAGGACCTTGAGAGGTAGATCCAGTTCTAATTTCTCTCCATAGGAAGAGCATGAAACCATTCAAGAGCTGGTCCAACCAAGAATCTAGGGAATTGAGATGCAAATCCATACATAAGGATTCTTTTGGAGTGCATGAAATAGGTGAACCTTTCCTCATGTTCGGTTGGGTTTGTATTACCATGATACATCATTCCGCTAGGGATCCTGTAGTAGATCCTACCTTCCCTCTCTATTTCTCGGATATATTGATCGACCTGGTGAATGATATCCAGATTTTCAAATGCTGTGTTTTCTCCCCATCCGAAGCTATGGTGGAAGTTTTCCGAGATGTCTTGGCGGTTAGCATCTCCACCAATCCGGATATTGATGACATTAATTGCTGCTGGGAAGTTAGGCAATGGATTGGTTTGCGTACTTCTCAAGCTCTTCAACTTTTCCGTCAGTGAAGATTTGCTGCAAGTCTTTCAACAGAAGGGTGCATTCATTGGTACGGTGCCCTTTGATGACATGATATGCACAGAAATTATCCCTATCAGCTACTGGTGGTGGATTGAAGGGCTTGATGCTTTGTAGGATGTTGGCCTTTCTCAGCTTAGTGAAGATCTGAGATAAAGACTCCACCCATGGAGAGATGGACTGGGGTGCTTGAACTTGAGCTGCCGCAACAGTCTTAACTACAGCCTGTGTACTCTGCTTAATGTAGCCAGGATTATTCTGCTTAGAGGAGCTTCCCCTTTCATATGTTCTGGGTTTGCTATAGGCTTGGTGTTCTTCCCTTTTCAGCCTATCTTCTTCTTCTCCTTCTTCATATTTCTCAAGCTTCTTAGCATAGTTTACCACCTCGTTGAAGTTTTCAAAGTGTTTCATCTTCATTTGGTCGCGGTATTTCTGATTAGAACCTTCAACCAGCTTGATAATAAGGGCTTCTTGATCAGGAGCTCCTGTAACAAGTGTCCTGATGGCCATCCATCGAAGATAATAAGCTTCATAAGCCTCATTTGGATGCTGACGGACTCTTTCCAAATCTTGCAGAGTGGTCTTAAGCTTGAGATTAAAGGCATAATTCTCAATAAAAGCTGATCCCAGCTTCTCCCGATTAGACTTAACATCTGATGGTAAGCTCATGTACCAATCTATGGTAGATCCACGGAGAGTGGTTTGGAAAAGATTTACTATGTGCACTTCTGGTATTGCCATCCCAATCAAAATTCGGAGGTAAGCCTCAATGTGAGCGTGAGGTGACCCTGTCCCATTGTAAGGAGCAATATACGGCATGATGAAATTTGGTGGTGAAGCTTCTGACTCATTTAGCATGTATCTATCAAGGTCTAAACATTGTTGGACTGATGAACTCGACGCTTTGTCAGACTTTGGAACCTTGGCTTCCAAGTCGGAGAGTTTGGTTCTCAATTCATTCAGTTTAGCCTCTTGATCCGGCGTTCTTTGTATTCCCAAGGCAACAATACCTCTCAGATATTCTTGAAATTCCGGCGTATTGATGAAATTCTGGAAGCTTTCATCAAAGTTCTCCTCTACATATCATCTTTGGGCTCAGAAAAGAAATCTTTAAGTGAGTCTAGAATTGGAGGGTTCTTGAGCCTTCCTGAACCTGCAGTACGTTCTAATCTTGTTTTAATTCGCTTCCAACTTGAAAACCACAGCCAATCAAGTATTAGTCGGTGTTCCCAGGGCACCTTCCCCTTTGGACTCTAATCATTTAGCTCACGTATGTATGTTTGTGAATGAATGTATGTACGTATGTATGAATGCATGACTTGGGAGTTTAAGCGTCAATTTTCAAGTATTCTTGGAATACTTAGAGGATAGACATGGTCTAAATACTCGTGGAGTTTTAGCCATATGGATGCCTAGGTCTTGCCTCATAAAGGTGACTTGGCATAGTCAATATGTGTTGACTATACTTGTCGAATATGACTAGGGGTCGGTTTTGAGATGACTTGACTCTTGGGTCGGTCGAAGATGACTCATTGGTCCAAATATGACTTTCTAAAGTCAAGATGTGTTGACTCTATTAGTCGAATACGACTCGAGATCGGTTTTGAAGTGATTCGAACCTTGGGTCGGTCGAAGATGACTCATTGGTCCAAATATGACTTTCTAAAGTCAAGATGTGTTGACTCTATTAGTCGAATACGACTCGGGGTCGGTTTTGAAGTGACTCGACTCTTAGGTCGATCAAAGATGACTCATTGGTCCAAATATGACTTTCTAAAGTCAAGATGTGTGACTATATTATTCGAATACGACTCGGGGTCGATTTTGAAGTGACCGGACTCTTTCGTCGGTCGAAAATGACTCATTGGTCCAAAAAAGACTTTCTAAAGTCAAGATGTGTTGACTCTATTAGTCGAATACGACTCGGGAACGGTTTTGAAGTGACTCGAACCTTGGGTCGGTCGAAGATGACTCATTGGTCCAAAAATGACTTTCTAAAGTCAAGATGTGTTGACTCTATTAGTCAAATACGACTCGGGGTCGGTTTTGAAGTGACTCGACTCTTTCATCGGTCGAAGATGACTCATTGGTCCAAATATGACTTTCTAAAGTCAAGATGTGTTGACTCTATTAGTCGAATACGACTCGGGGTCGGTTTTGAAAAGTTTGACTTTTCAGTCAAACGGTTGACTTTCACAGTCAACAGGGTGTTTTTAATGTGAAAACACTGACTCTAGGGTTGAATTTGGAAAAGTTTGACTTTTCAGTCAAATGATTGACTTTTACAGTCAAGAGGGTGTTTTTACTGTGAAAACATTGACTCTAGGGTCGGTTTGGAAAAGTTTGACTTTTCATTCAAACGGTTGACTTTCACATTCAACATGGTGTTTTTACTGTGAAAACAGTGACTCTAGGGTCGAATTTGGAAAAGTTTGACTTTTCAGTCAAATGGTTGACTTTTACAGTCAACATGGTGTTTTTACTATGAAAACAGTGATTCTAGGGTCGAAATTGGAAAAGTTTGACTTTTCAGTCAAACGGTTGACTTTTACAGGGATTCTAGAGTCGAATTTGGCTTCTAATAAGCTGGACTTTATTAGCCGGAATGACAATTTGGTCAGGACTCGTGTTTTCGGAATCCTATTTCTAAGGACAATGCAATGTCACACGATAATTATCATGGCTGCATAAAGATGTGGTTAGCTTTTCACACAATCATGATGATATGCACAAATTTTATATTTTAATATTATATAAAACCTGCACAGGGAAAAATGGTCAGAGCGTGCATGCTGTCCTTATTTCTCCATTGAGGTTACTTCGCTTTTACGTCATCGGAGGACTAGCGAAGTCTGCTCGCATTCTCACAAGGTTTAGGGGAACCTATAGGGAAGTGCCTATGGTTCATCTATATGTGGAATTCGGTCTCTATCAGGGTTTGAAACGATACAATGCGCCTTTGTGTACCGAAGTCCAATGGCCCTAAAGTGAACCAAAGTAACTTCTTCCACATATAATATACTCGGAGATTTTTGATCCTAAGCGAATCAAAAGTCCTTGTACGTTACGCAAAGGATGTGATCAGATCCATATCCCCAAGTCCCGTAGAGAACTTTGAGTGATACTTCTCCAAAAGACATCAGTGGGCAGCTAAGGAGTTTATGCGAATGCAAATGCAATTCTAAAATTTGCGTAATGGCAATTTTGTCATAAATGTCATAATTCTCATTTTTGAACAAAACTTCATCATTATATCAAATAAATTTTATTAAAATCACGGATTTTTAATAAAAAATAGTTTCCCCAGCAGAGTCGCCACTGTGAGCGGGCAGTCCTTTCACGTGGAAGGGTTATTTGAAATGTGGTTTTAGTGAAAATGGGTCGAGCTGCGCACGGCGCGAATTCGCCCGTGTTTCGGTTTTGAAAATAAGAGTCTAGCGCACTCTGGGGGATTAATTTATTTAAGGAAAACCGTTTTCAATTTGACTTTCTTAAATAAGAATTTTGAAGATAGTAAAATAAGGTTAATACCCTATTTTACATAAAAAAGAGTCGACACCCGGTTCAGCTCCACCGGGAATTGTGGTATACTTATCCGGGTTGTGATTCTATACCCGAAAATAGAGATTCTGAGTTCGAATATAATGGTTACTGACTTTGTTCAAAATTGAGAATTATGATTTTTATGACAATTTTGGCATTACGATGGCTTAGCAAAGCAATAAAAATTAGCCGAAATTTCGACAGAGCAACGGCGCTACTTGGATTTTCCCATAGTAATCCGGACAGCGTTCTCTCTATTTTAGGGTGTCCAGTCTTCACCTGCAAGCTCGTTTTCACATATTAATGAAATTTATTGGAAATAAATGGTAAAGCAACTCTAGTGGCTCTTTACCTCAAGCATGTAGTAGAAAATGAAAATAACGAATTGAATAAAGTAAATAAAGTTTAAGGCGCAGAGCCAATACCCTTAGTTACCTTTTCGCTTTTCCAGGATGACGTGAGAGCCGGTGCGGGACCGAATTTGTCATAGGTTCGATGGGAAACTTTGAGAAAAGTTGAAATGATAGGGTTTTGCAAGTTGTTTAGTGGTTTGAGATCGTTTTAACTCGAGTTATGAGAATAATCACGAGTTAAACTAGTTTTGAATGAGTTTTATCGAGTTTAAGTCGAGAATTTCCGTGGGAAACTTGACTTAAATTGATTCTCGAATGGATTTGGTTGAGAATTTTTGAATTTGGCAGAGGTTTGTCACGTTTCGGAGCGAGAACGGACGAGTTTTGCTCTGGGGAAAGTCGGGATTCCAAATCCTCTCCCTCAAGGGAGGGGGGTGAACCCCCTTTTATACTATGTAGGTAATTAGCCCGCGGGCTAATTACCAAGGGGCAAATAGGGAGTAGCCTCCTGGAAAATGGGGGAAGCTACTCCCTAGGTAATTAGCCCGCGGGCTAATTACCTATGGGGTAGGTAACACCCACTTTCCTGGGATACTTTGGATTTAGGCGGGGCCCGAATCAGTTGGGTTTTGATTTTGTTCGAGTTTTCGGTCTGTTTTGAGAAATCAGACGCGATTTTAGGGTTTTCGAATTTTTTGTGTGACGGATAAATACGACAATTCGGCTCGTGCGGCTCTTGTCAATCCCCTGATGCGAAGTCGGATAATTTCCTCATCGGGTCTGAACGGACCGTGCTAACACCACTTTTCTACAATGAAATGTTTATGGGTACGATCCCCAATGTGGACTAGAGATTATCTTCCTTAGTGACCGTTTGGCATGTAGTTAATTTCCTCAGGAATCGACAAGATATCTAACTTATCCTGCTACCGCGAGAGGTTGTTTTAATCCCGTTCTTATCCGATCGAATATAAATTAGTGTTTCAGCTAAGCTCAAGGCTACAGGAGAAGCCCCGTTCATCATTTGAGAAATAATGGGTAGATATGCAAAACTACAAATGTCCGAGATGGTATCGCACAGAAAGACCCCCAAAAGGAGCAAACAAGCCAAGGGCATCCAGCTAGAATCATCAAGACTTAAATCTTGAATCAGTTCAAGGGCAACCAAAAGTTTCAAACCCCTAGAATTCATGCACACTAGCCTGGGCCTGTCAGCTCGAGGAAGGTTGAAACGACTCATCAATGTTTTAGAAAATTCTGGACGATGTGATGGTAATGCAATATGCAGTTCAGTTGAACACATCAAAAGCCCACAGAAATCTTCATACATGGGGGATAACTCCTGATCACCAAATCGGAAAACATTATCAATTGGATCCCAGAATCTATTGGCAGCGTCAATCAATTCTTGCTTGATAAATATTCGAACGTACTCCTTCATGCTCCTTAGGCCACAACGTTCAAGCCTGGACCAACCATTAGCATTTTCAGATAACTATTCAAATCATGGCGGAATCTTATGTAATCACTCATATTTGGAGAAATGGGGACAAAGAAGTAGAAGAGTAGCGATTCGCTATACGTAGTTTATGGGGCAACCTACCGATACTGGTAGATTGCCCCACGAACTCATTCTTCATTGTCAGATGATGGATATAAAAAGAAATTGCAAATGTTAGATAATGTAATAAAAAGAAAGAGTATTTTTAAAAAAGTTACCAACAGTAGTGGTGAAATCACGCTGTACAGTATGCTGAAAATGTCAGTGTTCTAGTAAAAAAGAAAGAAAAAAATGTTAAACATCCTAAATCTACTGCCCGAAGCTTGGGTCATCAAACTTCAGACGATAATTCGCAATGGGATCATAAGAGCTGGAGGCTCCTTGATAAGGAGGTGGCTGCTATGGAGGCACTCCGCCAAGCTTGAGCCTCTCAATCTCCTAATTCAGCCCATGGATGTGTCCCTGCCAAATAAAATGTCATCATACATTTTTTTTATGCATTACATGCATCATATTTTGCATAAACAGGAAACTTACCATCATCTCAGCTTTCTGACTCATGATGAACCGTTGATAAGCATGCAGATACCCCCAATCTGTAGAATAGTCAGCAATGGGGACTCGAGATCGAAACACAAAGTCAATAGCTAAACCTGTAAGGAATAAGGCATCATATAAAGAAGTCAAAACATTTATATGAGTGGCATCGGCTGGTCATGAATAGGTCATGAGCCTTGCAGGATCGAAGTATGGCTCGATCACTAGTGTATAAGGACTCCTATCAGGTCTGAACACAGTAAATCCCTGCTGGCTAGGCTGGAAGTCCCTATGACCAAAAATCATCACCGAATCAGTAGTAGAAGCAGCAGAAGAAGCGGAGGAGCTTAAGTAATGACTCTTAACTCTCTTCCAACCTTGACGATCTTGTAAAATAACAGAAATCAGAAAACGGATGTAATAATTTATAAGAATCGATGAATAAGGTAAAGAAATTCACCGTCACGCGAGTCACTCAATGTGAACCAGAAGGGCTAGCACTCTCTGAAGGTACAGCACTCCCCGAAGGCCTAGCAGGACCACTACCCCTACTAGTGGTAGCCCTATCAGATCAGTCATCCTCAGCGTTGGCCAGAACGGGCTCAAAGTCTACATCAGGCCATCCCAAAAGATGGGTCCGGCAAAATTCCTCGTAAGCACCTAGTAAGCTCGTATAGATATAATCCTCTCCATCGCGGCACAGTCCTCCTATGTTGATGGCATTCTAAGGCTAGAAAAACTAGCTAGGAAGAGAGGAGTCAGCCTAAGTTTTAGAGGAAGATGGAATCCCTCGATCCTGCTCCCCAAATACCACTCCATGGACTGAGGGCCAGACATAATCAGATGTTTTCCCACGAAGACCCCAGCCGTTACCATCTCATGGATCCACCCTGATGACTCGCCCCAAGGAGCGGTGTTACTCTAAAAATTTATAAAAAGGAGTTCAATAAATGATGCAAAAAGCAATCGAAAAGGAAAACACAAATTGAAGTGTAAAGATCCAAAACAAATACCTGAACAGTGGTAAGACCCCGAAGTCATTCCAAGAGCTTGAGCTGAGTAATCTGCATATCCCATCCTCGAAAATAATGGGGAAGCCTGGGGAATCTCGGATAGTTGGTACCCAGAACCAATAAGGGCCTATCCAAAATCCCCGTCTCAAAAAACCAAATCTGCAAAAAGGAAGCACAAGTCAGAACGGGCAAACACTCGTAAAGACTTAAAGCAAAAATCAAATTAAGGTTTAAAGAATCTTACCACAAGAATCTGAAGAGAAGACTTGAACTTCTCTATCCTATTCCTGGCACACTGATCCAATGTCAGGTACATGTGAGCCAAGGCAGCCCGACCCCAAGCTTGGCTGTTAAAGCCAGAAAGATCGACTAGGCTCGGCAAGATATTAAGATTGATATCAAATCGATCAGTCGAGAAACAGAACCAGGACAAGGTGGCGGCTATGAAAGCCCGAGCCTCGCAAGCGGTAGTGCGACTTGCTCCCTGCCCGCTAATCTAGAAATCTATCAGTTACTGGCAAGAGATGGATCCTCGAGTAGAGCTTGAAAAACCGATCAATGCCTTAATCGCCTCTCTATCAAAACGATAGTACGAAAAGATGGCATTAAACTCAATCACTTCGTCGGTGAATGGAAATTCGATGATAGCACAGTAGTCAACATGGGTGATAGTGAACTCCCTGCAAGAATAGTGGAATGTATGGATAGTGTCCGATCAACGGCTCAG
>CAOJBI010727065.1:0-10717 GCA_948277035.1 Euphorbia corollata
TTGCTTGGTTCGCTTAGGGCCAGGTGGACCGCAAGTATCACGCGCATTGTAACACTACGACCCTGGTTCGAGACCGAAGCCCACATATAGATAAACCCTAGCTACTTCCCACTAGGATTAACCCATCACAGTGAGAACGTGAGAAGACTTTGCTAGTCCCCTATTGAAAAAAAGCGAAGTAACCTAATTGGAGAAATAAGGGCGGAAGGCACGCTTTGACGTTTGTTCCATGTGAAGGACATTCTTTACTTTTAATGTATTTTACATTATTGTAAATAACCAAAATTTGTACCTATACATTAAATAATCATGAAGTGACCCTGACACTATCACACACATATCCCAATCTTTTCAGACCCCGTAAGCATTCCTAGAATGACTTTCAAACCTTTTTGGCATTCAATAGAATGACCAATTCCTTTGTAGGCAACATCGCGATTGCCGAACTTTCCAGAACCTCAAAGGCATTCGTAGTAATGACCAATTCCCTTCCAAAACTCTTTTGGCATTCATGGTAATGACCAATTCCTGTCTAGGCAACACTGTGATTGCCGCATTTCTCAAACCAATTTGGCATTTCTAAAATGACCACGCATCTCTAGGCGATATCGTGATCATCGAAAATTCATCTATCGAGACAAAATCTTTAGGCATTCCTATAATGACCTAGCTCATCAGGCAACAGAAAGATTGCCGAACTTCCGTCCATCGAGACAAAATCTTTAGGCATTCCTAGAATGACCTAGCTCATCAGGCAACAGAAAGATTGCCGAACTTCCGTCCAGCGAGACAAAATCTTTAGGCATTCCAAGAATGACCTAGCTCATCAAGCAATAGAAAGATTGCCGAACTTCCGTCCAGCGAGACGAAATCATTTTTAGGCATTCCTAGAATGACCTATCTCCTCAGGCAACATTGCGATTGCCGAATTTCCATCCAGTGAGGCGAAATCCTTTTTAGGCATTCCCAGAATGACCTAGCTCCTCAGGCAATATTGCGATTGCCGAATTTCCGTCGAGCGAGACGAAATCCTTTTTAGGCATTCCCAAAATGACCTAGCTCCTCAGGCAACATTGCGATTGCCGAATTTCCGTCCAGCGAGACGAAATCTTATTTAGGCATTCCCAGAATGACCTAGCTCCTCAGGCAACATTACGATTGCTGAATTTCCGTCTAGCGAGACTGTTAGCACGGTCCGCTCGGCCCGATGAGGATAAATACCTACTTCAAGATCCAGGATTCGACGAGAGCCAAACGGAGCCAATTTGTCGTATTTTCAATTCAAAAATCAAAATCTCAAAAATCCACATTCCAGGGAAGGTCCGATTTAACGATCTGGATGGAAACCGGAAAAGCTGTCTAGGGCCCTGAAAAACCATAAAATGTCATTTTCAGGGCTTAAACCATCGAATTTGGCCAAAATAAGGTGAGGCTAGGGGCCAAATGCCCATAGTTTTGCTTATTGGGCCAAAACAGTCAAAATAAGCCCATATAGGTAAATAGCCCCGCAGCTATTTACCTATTTTTAGGTCCTACGCCTAGCTTCCCGGATATTCCGGGGATTTTGTCCCCCCAGGTAAATAGCCCCGCGGCCATTTACCTATGTAAATGGCCCCAGGGCTATTTACCACCGACCTACTATAAAAGGAGGTGCCCCCCTTCCATTTTTCACAAGTTCGAATCCCGAAGTTCCCCAGAGCAAAACTCATCAGTTTTCACTCCGAAACGCGTCAAACCTCTGCCATATTAAAAAATACTCGACCAAATCTCTTAGAGAATCGATTCAAGTCAAGTTTCCCACGGAAACTCTCGACTTAAACTCGACAAAACTCGTTCAAAACTAGTTTTACTCGAGATTATAGCTATAACTCGAGTCAAAATGCTCTCAAACCACCACAAACACTCTCGAAACCACTTTTGATTCAACTTTCCACAAAGTTATCGTCGGATCTACAGCAATTCGGTCCCGCACCGACTCTCACGTCATCCTGGACTCGCGAAAAGGTAACTGAGGGTATTAGCTCTACGCCATTAAACTTACTACGCCATTAGCTCTACGCACCGACTCTCAGTTTTTCGAAATTCCGGCGAAATTTTATTGCTTGACTAAGCCATCGTAATGCCAAAATTATCTTAAAAGTCATAATTCTCAATTTTTGAATAAAGTTAGTAACCATTATATCCGAACTCAGAATCTCATTCTTTAGGTATAAAAATCCTACCACTGATCAGTATACCACAATTCCCGGTGGAGCTGAACCGGGTGGCGACTCTTTTCAGTAAAATATGGTATTAACTTTGTTTTACTATTCTTATCATCTTAAAGAAAATCGAATTGAAAAGGTTCTCTTTAACAAAAATCATTCCCTAGAGAGTGCAAGACTCTTATTTTCAAAACCAAAACCCAGGCGAATTCGCGCCTCGCGCAGTTCGACCCCGTTGTACAAAAACGCGACTTTTCATCCTTTACGGGAAGGACCGCCCGCTCACACCTATCAATGCCCATCACGACATCAACAAAAGCCTCCTAACACAATAGAGTGGTCCTCTGGACATCACCGACCATCTCAAACTCAAAATTTAATTTTTATCACAGATTCGAAGAACATCCTTTGAATCCTCATTTTTTAATTCTTGATTGAAAGGGCAAAAATTTTTGCATTCAGCTTTCTCAATCAAGGAATCAAAACACACAATATGAAAATGCACTTACAAGATTTTCATTTATCTTATTATAGAACACTTTTGTACATTTTCCCACAGCGGGACATATCAAGTGAACGAAAGAAAGAAATGGTTCATTGATCCTACCATGGATCGAAAATAACATAACTATAAGGGAGCATTCAACTCCTACTTATTATAGTCAATACCACGACAAGGTCGCCATGACGCCAAATCAACGGCTCATGCATCCTTCCCTAGCAGTTCCAAGGGCACAATTAACCCAAGGTCAACTCATACAAGGGCAATTACTTCAACAAAGGCATGAAGCACATAGCTCTCATCCTTTCCCTAACAGTTCTGAAGGCATAATCAAGCCAAGGTCAACTTATAGAGGGGAATCCACCTTAACAAAGGCATCAAACACATGGCTTTCATCCTTTCCCCAGTAGTTCTAAGGGTGCAATCAACCTAAGGTTAACTCAAAAGGGGCACACCTACCTTATTAAAGGCTACATAATGAAATGGCCTTTCATCCCATTATGGATTATATCTTGGCTGCAGAATGAAACGGTCAACCAATGACACGATGCTGAATGAAAGCTCATGTTACCTTAGGGAAGTGCCAACCGCTACTGGTTAGGTACCATTTCTTATCCTAAGGCTCTTCTATTGTGGGATCATACTAATCACTTATCAGTAGTGGTCCCACGAGGGGTAGCCTATGAGCACGTGATTTTCACTCCCCTCACAAGAACGATGATAAAGCTGTAATTTCAATTTCCTCGTTAGTCTTTTATTTTGATAGGGCCCCGAATTCATTTGGAAGAATCTCTCTACATTGATTTGAATATTAGAAACCTAAATCAACTCAAGTCCAACCCATATTCAACCCAAAAGATCCAGGACTTTGCCCATGGATCCAAAATCTAGCCCAAGCCTAAGCTAGAAGTTGATGTCCGTAAACGATATCAAGTGATGTCATTAATGATATCACAATGTTGTTAACGATATCTAGTAATATCCTTAATGACATCACGATGTCCTTAAAGACATCACCAATGTCGTTAACGACATCAATTTCTGCAGTTTATCCAAGTTAGCAACTAGCAAGTTTTTTATTAAATAAGGGACAAAAATCCGACAAGCATTATTTAGAGCCCATTCTCCACTAACTTTTACAACCAAAAAAACCATGTGGAGGCCTTGATTGAGGGAGTTAATGGAGGTATGGGTGGAAAAGGTAGTTGGATCTTGACTTTTTGATTGAAGGAAGATCCATAAAGACAAGTTTCTGCCATCATGAAGAGGGGGTTGAAAGTGAAAAAAAATGATAGCAAGAGGGGAGGAAAAAGAGAGTAGAGAGAAGCTAAGAGAATAAGAGTTAACATTCAATCACCATCTAAGAACACTTGAGGTTTAGCTAACCACTTAAGAAATATTTAGGTTTAGAATCAAACTCAACTTAGGAAGGGGTTACTACACCACTTTCACACACTTGGTAGGCTACTACACCTTCTGAAACTCAATCCTTTCATTTGGGAGCACACACTTACTCCTAGACAAAGATCGGCATAAACGGACCAACAACCAAAAATAAATGAAGAGAGCTTCCCGAAGGAATTTGAGGGTCTTGAAGAAGTGGATCCACGATTACAGGGTGAGCCTCCGAGTTCCTAAAGTTCATATTTACATTTAGATGTTTGTTTTTTGTTAGTTTCATTTTCATGGATGTTTCCATTTTCATACATCGAAATGTTTTGTGAAAAAGTAATATATTTTAAAACTCTTTTTAGAATATTGTTTAAATAAAAAGATTCTTCACATCTTGATATTTTCATAATGATAAAGATCACTCAAAACGGTTAAGTGTAACTAAAGTTATAAGTTTTTGAAGTTCTTGTTCTTGGTTTTGGACAACCCGAGCTGTTTGTGGTTTTTTGGTTTGAAAACTTTTCATTATATGATCTAATTATTCTCAAAATGTTATTCATTTATAAAGCTTTCCAACATGATAAGAATCACTTGAATCCAATAACCGTAGCAAAAGTTCTGATATTCAGAAGTTTAGGTATTCGATGTATCGTTGTTCTACACTGCTGTTGCATTTCTGCAGGTCTGGACCATCGATGTTGTTAAGACATCATAATGTCATTAAAAATATCAAAGAAACATCTTTAATGTTATCATCACTATAATTAACGATATTGACTTGGCAGATTCACAAATTTGCTTCATTTCGCCCCGTTTCGCTCTATTTAAGCACAAAATGACTTGCCGAGACCTCTATAGACTTGGAAATGGATCATTTGTGGTAACCCACTCATTCATACATCTTATTTAAAATTTATAAATGTGATTTTTAAGTGTTAATATGTGGATTAAGGTTTGGAATGACAATGAAAGCACTTCGGGCCATCCATATCGCCATCGCCATCGCCCTTCACTGGGAAGTCGATATCGATATGGATGACATTGCCATCATTGTTAACCCAAAAAAATAGCTATGTTTTGCATGTTTGGCCTAGAATTATATTCCTAATATTGTTAGGAACCCACACAAAGGGAATACACGGTTTCTGGATATCTGACCCAACGAATTCATATGCGGCATTTTCACAAATAAAAATGACCAACATACGTGAATATAAAAATGAACCTTTCTTTTTACAAGAAAAGTGACAAATTTTTTATCATTGAAATCGACCATATGGGTCATTCAAATATCACCATATGATTGTATATGCTTGTGATGTGAAATACCAACTGTGCTAACCTTTGTGGATGCAGGTAGTTTATGTTAGATGCATGTTTGGATTTATTTTCCTTCGGATATCGCATTTAATTTCAAATCAAATGTAACATTTGCTAGATCTGAATGTATTCTAGGCGACTGTTATCCCCCAATCCCGTGATGTAATTAATTCCTCGTAGAATAGGCGCATTTACTTTTCCTATGTGTTTATTTTCCGCACTTTATTTATTTATTGCTTTCTGCATGCGCGTTTAAATAACATTTAAATCGAAAACACAATAGATGGAATTGAAATATTATAAATGTGGTTTTCAAACTGATGTAATATAACTTATTTCAACGACGAAATAGATAACTCGTCCCGAACCTGAATCTTTGTACTAAGGTATTGTCTCAAACACCCCGTGGTCTAGGCTGTATCGAAAATTTCCTGGATGAGCTGATCCGTGTGGCGACTC
Organism: Euphorbia corollata; assembly: GCA_948277035.1. Taxonomy (NCBI): domain Eukaryota; kingdom Viridiplantae; phylum Streptophyta; class Magnoliopsida; order Malpighiales; family Euphorbiaceae; genus Euphorbia; species Euphorbia corollata. Next base: position 5,878 of record CAOJBI010727065.1, read on the forward strand.
CCTATCTTAATACTAGATATCCAGGTCTTAAAGTCTTTTAAAAACTATTTTATATTAAACTTGTATTACACATCATCATTCCTCATTTCCAAATTTTCGAAAACCCCACGCCTCCGTTCATCGGGGCTGGCGCCTCGTGGTGACCGCGCTGGTACGAAACATCATCCGCTCACATGTATATTTGGAATTACAAATTAAAATTATAATTTGAATGGTAAGAATTAAGTTGTAATTTGGTTTTTTTATTGAACTGAAATATTTAGTTTCGGTCCGGACCGAACCTAATTCTATTAGGTTCGGTGTTTGGTCCCTATAATTATCCTTATTCGATATTTGGTTTATTTTGTTCGGTTCGATTCTTGGACTGAACCGGCCAATGCTCTCCCCTAATACCAAGCTCAACATATATAGTTCAACTCCTATCTAATCTATTAATTAAGATAGAATCTAATAATATATTATCAAAAGATCATTAACAATAAGCATTAAGCATGACATGTGTAGAAACCCTTATTGGAAGAACTTAAAAATATATTAAACTAGCATAAAATATCCATTACATGAGAACCAATTTAAGCTCCATCTATCCTAATTAATGAAGTTTATTTCATATGTCTCAATTGAACGAAAGAATGAAAGAACGATAAACACAAATTGTCGATCGAAATATTGTGCTCCTCACCTTGCTTATCTTCAGTCTCATTTCCTTTTCTTAAGTGCACGAAAATCAGGTCTATTACTGGTCCAAGTCTCCTTGAAAACTTTCTTGCTAGTTCCTTTAAAGTGGCTGAGTAGTTCAAGTTCCACTCGTATAAGGATTTTCAATTAATATTGATAACTTGAAACAACCTCACTCCTCTTGCTTGTTCACCACTCTCGAACCAGATTTAGATTGAATTGAAACACCCCTTAATTACATAGAAAATATACATTAGATATCTTGATGGGTTAGTGATTGAAATGGAGTAGGATTGTATAATTGATCAAAGATTGTCAACTCAGCATCAACAACAACTTTGAATCTGAATTTAGCTAGGATAGAGTCTGAATTTGAAAAGATCTATAAGAGATGAAATTGTGGATTTATAAATTATATTTTCATAGTATTTTGAATTGCTCCAATCCGATATCTTATGAAGAAGTTATTGCTAAAATACCGAAGTCTACTCAAACTACCAATTTTAGCAATTTTGAAATTATCTCCACTTCACTTATTTATCAACTTTAAATCCAAAATGCAATTCCAATCATATTGATCACGTTCAAATTACTCCAAAAATACCCAAAACAAGCTGAAAATAGTAAAAAAGTGAATAAAAGTATGACAATTCCTAAATTCAAAAAATTTAATGAATGAACTAAGGATCTACGTAAATATGCATTACCTTAAAGTACACAAAATAATATATGAAATAAATACTTAATAGTATGTCCCAACCTTCTATTCCATATACATGATTCTTCTTCTTTAGACTACAAAAATATATCTCTTTTAGCCCTATCAATCATGTATACATTATTTATTTAGATGCATAGAGAATGGTTTGATTAGAATTACAGTAAATGATAGAGCAACCATTAGAATCAAACATAACTTTACTACCTTGATCGCAGAGTTTTACTACACTCAATTAAACTTCAATCTGTCTACTTTATTTATTTTGATTTTTGATCCAATGATTCCTTTCCCAATGATCTTTCCTTTCTTGTTATCTCGAAAGCTTACACTCCCACTTCATTTGTGTTCAAGTGAAATGAATGAATTTTCATTTCCTTTCATATACATTGAACATCCACTATTAATGTACCATAGCTTTTGATCTTTTGTGGACCTAAAGCTTACCTACAAAAGGATAGGGTTAGAACTTTCGAACCCTATTTTTCTTGGGTTTTGATGCACTAAAATATAAATCAAACCATATATAATCACCATAATATCCATTTCTATGCATACAAACAGCAGCAGTATTGTTTTTCAAACCATAAAAATCACATTTAATGATAAATTTCCTTGATCTTTGTTTTCCTTGAGGTGGAAAAATGTCGAATGGTATTTGAGCCTTTTGACTTTTTAGAGCTTGCCCTCATCTAGGGAGATCTGCCTTTAAGATTGCTTAGCCTCTGATAGAGTGATCTTTCCTGATATATGTCCTTCGATGACCAAACCTCTCTTGTTGAGTTATGCAGTATTGAATCCAACTTGGATGATCTACTTTTTGAGTTTCTCAATATTATTTTTAAGCTAAATGATCCTTTTTTAAAATTATTCACCGTTTTGATGATAATTTAAGTGTTCATAGCAAATTCCTCTAAAGTTGATTCAATAATTTTACTTTCTTTCTATTTTTCTTGACCATATTGTATATATCCATTAGTACCTAAATGATTTCATTAGGCATTTTAGTGTTATAATTTAACTCATCATTTTCTTTAGATTGACTGAGAGCAGGTTGATATGATGATGAAAATTTTTCAGTTTCCCCTTCTAACTATAAGAGGGGAAACATGTCATCTCTTTCCATGAAGCAGATTTGTACAGTTTCTTCATTGCTATTTGAAGAGTCTAGCGATACTTCTTCTTCTTCTTCTTCTTCTTCTTCTTCTTCACTATCACTCTATGTAGCTATCATGTGCTTCTTCCCTTCATCCTTTCTTAGTTTAGGATAATTTGACTTAGTGTGACCTTCTTGATGGCATTCAAAGCATGTAAGGTTTCTTGAATTTTCCATCTTAGATTTGTCTTCAAAGGCTCTGAATTTTCCTTTAGAATTTTTTTTTCTTCTTGAATTCTGGCTTCTAAGAATAGCTTCCTTTCTTTTAGAACTTGTGGAAATTTTCCACTTTCTGAACTTTCTAGCTAGCATAACCATTTGCTCATCATCATCATCAAAAGAGTTCTCATCATTAGAGTTGGCTTTAAGTATTATTTACCTGTTTACTTTCAACTTTGGCTTTATTCTTCTTTTTTAAGCTTTATAAGGAGATCTCATGAGTTATCAGTGATACAATTAGTTCATCATACTTATAGGTTGTCAAATCCTGGGCATCTTTAATAGCTGTCTTCTTGGCTTGTCAATCTTTTATAAGGCTTCTAAGGATCTTTTTAACTTGTTCCTCCTCTGAAAAAACTTTGCCAATATTTTCAGCTCATTGACGCTGTTGGTGAATCTAGCATTCATGCTGGAGATAGACTCATTCTCTTCCATTTCAAATAACTCATAGTAACGCATGTTTTGATTGATTTTTAATTCTTTGACTTTATCAGTTCCTTCATATGTTATTTCCAGCTTTTTCCAAATCTTTAAGCACTTTTATAACATAAAATTTTATTATACTTACCTATAACTAACGCATAGTGAAGAAAATTAATTGCAACAAAATTACTTTGTAATTTTCTTATATCAGAGTCGTTATATTAATCTTCAAGTTTTAGAGTAGTGACATCTCCTACAATGTATGTATGTATGTATGTATGTATGTATGTATGTATGTATGTATGTATGTATGTATGTATGTATGTATGGTCTATCAACAATAGCTAGCTAAGAATACATATCTTATGATTGGATGAAATTTTTCTTCCTGTTCTTCCAGAATGTGTAATTCTGTCCAAAGAACAGAAGAGGTTCTAGATGCAAAAAGTCCTTTTGAAAGCATCTACGTAGATTTATTGCCAAGTAAATGTTTAATGCAATTTTCACCCTTGACTCTAGAGTTGTTAATTCTATTTAGTGAGTCCTGCTTTGATGTCACTTGTTAGTCCTAGTGAGGGTGAATAATACGTCAAAGGGGGGGGGGGGAGGGGTGGGTAAATTACTCTTTTTGAGTTTATGAACAAACTTTTAAAGTTTGCCTCCGACACAGTCACTTAACAAAACCTTTTCAATGTTTTCCTTAGAGTTTGTCCTTTGATGCAGTCTTAATGGTTAATGAGTTTAAGTTATCATAGATTCTAAAAGTAACAATGAATAAGTTAAAAGTTAAGAAATTGCAGCCACATGCGTTTTATCCTAGTTTAGCCTCTACCTAATCCAGTACTTGGAGACTTTATCCAAGCTTTAATCCACTATTGATTCTTCTTTGGGTGGTGAAACAAACTACTATATTATGCTGATTACAGATATGAGTATCATCCTCAATCTCAGCCCGAGCTTTACCAATATAGTAGTACCGTTCTAACTATATATAGGCTTTGAGCTTTTACCAATACATTGAGTACTATCCTACATTGTATCTAATGAGCTCCGTCACACTAACTCAACTATACTGCTAGTGCGATTACAATAGAATTGATTCAAGAATTTAAGCTTCTAAACTTTTTTCATTGAAAGCTATTACAAATTGATTTTGGATGATTGTTTGCTCTATGATTAGAAGTGAAGTTCGGAAGCGATGAGAGATGATTTAATTTCTCTTAAAATTCAATAAAACTTCAACAAAGTTCTTATGTTGGATATTTGCTTCCTTATGTAGTCCTCAGATCTTCCCGTTAATCTTCGACTTATCTTAAAATCTTATAGTTGTCTCTTATTAATTCAATCCGTTATATAAGGACAAATTTACATTTGAAAATGGCAGTTTAGACTCTATTGATATCTGGTATAGTAATGGAGAATTTTCCTTTGTACGGAAATGTAAACAAAAATGGCCCTTGCTATGAGCATTGTTTGCTAAAAGGTTATATTGTCTCCTTGCTGTTAACATCAGCTTGTCCTTATCTCAGATATTATTCCTTTTTGTTTTGCTGAATTAAATGTAAACAGCAAGGAGACAACCTTTTAGCAATATGTATGTATGTATGTATGTATGTATGTATGTATGTATGTATGTATGTATGTAT
>CAOJBI010727491.1:0-14763 GCA_948277035.1 Euphorbia corollata
ATTATTGTGGCAGACTTGGGAGGAATAAGCCTAGAATAATTTTTGAGACGTGGAAACAAGTACCGGATGGAGTGAAGCATTTAATGTGGGTGGATATTCAGGTACTTTTTTATGCTTATTTGTAAAACTAATTAAAAGGGTTATAATCTGGTATAGATCTAAAAATAGGAGTTAAGATGTAATTGCATCGTAACCACCAAATTAGCAAATGATATGCACAAATGAGTCAGTTAATTAGTATCAAGAGAATTATTAAATTAGTAGTTGATAAAAGAAATGGGTAAGGGGGTATGCTTGCTTTTTAGCATTGTAAACTGGTGGCCTATTTAGCATTGTAAGGCCGGGCAACAGATTTGCTAATTACATGAATTATTGACATATTTTATTAATTCAATTAGTTCTCCGCTGCATATTTGTCAAATTAAGATCTAATCATGTTTTAATTCAAAAAATTTGCAGTAAAATTGTTGCTTATTTCATCTTTGCTGTTCTCTTGGTTTTTTGCCTAATTTGTATATGGATCAATTTCTGTATTTCATCAATGTCAGTATGGATAGAGTTGGTGAGGTTGTATGTTATTAGATTTTGAATTCATATGTATAATATTTTATATAACACTTCTGAAATCAGTTGGTCAATTTGCGAATTCAACAACAATACTATTCTATTGACTTTATTGTTTTATGTAGAGCAAGTTCCACATTCCTGATGAGGAGGCAAAGTGGGGGCATTATGTGATGAGATACATGTTTGATATCATTATGCACCATGGACATGGTGCAGATCTATACAAGGTAAATACTTGATTTTATGTTTTTCTAGTATCATTCGGCATGCATCCTTTTTGAAATATAATATTTCAATTCAAATAAAAGAATCTAATGAAAAGTGAAATAAAAGTATTATGGGACTGATTTTGGTGTATTAAGTGATGATTTAGATACTATTTATTGAAATAGTCTATTATACTTAGATATATGCCTTAGGTTTCTATTCTTCATTTCTTGCTTCTGGAATTTGAATGTCTTTTGTTTTGCATTAATGGACCATGTGTATGTTTTCACGTATTGGATGTTCATAACAAGGTAATTTTTTATTGCAGAATTATCGTAGAAAATATCCTTTTAGTCACGAGGAGATAAATGAAGCGCTTAATATTTTGGCCGCGAAAATAATCTATCATATTTAATTATCCTATGTGTTTTATTTGACAGGATATGTTTTTGATACAATTGTTGAAATTCTAGTTTATTGATGACCCTTATAAGCAATTCAGATTTTTTTGGTTACTCCCTTGTATAGACAGTAAAGTAGAAGCTAATTTGAACTTTAATTCGGTGGATTCACTTGAACAAATTAATTAGGTAATTGATTGATTTTAGTTGTTGGTTATATATATTAAAGTATTGTGTTCACAGGTTCAGATATATATATATATATATATATATATATATATATATATATATATATATATATTATAATATTATTTTTGTTGTTTTTAACTAATTAAATAAATAAAAAATTTAAAAAAGAGTAATATTTGCCTTGATTTTTAAGAAAACTGAGGCAGTGTTCACACGTCAGACTATATGCAAATGGCCTCGGTTTTATGAAAACCGAGGCAATATGCATGATTTTACCTCGGTTGTGCCCAACCGAGGCAGTGGCTCAGCCAGCATTTCTCTCGCGGGCTTTGGCCTCGGCTAATAAGCGAGGCAAATAAGCCTCTTTTAACCGAGGCCAAAGACCCTTCTCTCTAGTAGTGACCGTAAAAAACGATGACATGGCAAGGGGTATTTTGGAAAAACAACATTTATTTCATCTTCTTCTACCCTTGCTCCCTTTCTTTTCTTGATTTCATAGGTCCTAATAGTCAGATATGTGTCACCACCACATCACCGTTGACGGATCTCGTCGGAGATCGCAAGTTCTTGGATAATCTATTTGTGAGAGATAAAAACCTTTCTGGTTCAATCCCATGCCTCCTAGGTAGTATTGACTGCTTAAATCAGTTCTGAGTTGAAGGTAATGATTTTCCTGGTTCGATCCCGACGGATTTGGTAATTTGGGAGGATGATTTTGATGGGAATGATGAGCTTTGCGGACTGAGAGGCGGATTGAGAGATATCCTTGGAACAATGGGTTTTGTGATTTAACGACGAAATTATTTTACTAGAAAAGTGCGGCATATTGAGCGGTATGCCTTGGGATTATATTGTTGTTGGTGTTATAGCTTCTGCTGGTTCTTTGACTCTTGGTGTTGCTGGTTATTTAATCTTAGTTGGGTACAATTGTTGAGATTTCATAAGCTTGTTCAAGTTCCTTACTTTCTGCTGTTAGCTGCTAAACATTTTGATTTGGAAAAAATTGTGATTTACATGATGGCTTCCATCAATTACTCTTCTTCCAGATGTTCTCGTTTGTTTATGCAATTTCTACATATTTGTGAGGTTATAATATCTGCAGCTTCAAAATCTTCTAATCAGGATAATGGAAATGCATGATTTTGGTTTGAGTTGCTTGAATTTCAAGGAAAGAGAAGAAGATGAACAAGAAAATATTATTTTCCCAAAATACCCTTTGTCACGTCATCGTTTTTTACGGTGTTAGTAAAAAAGTCCTTTGTTTTGCTAATGGTTTGAAACAAAAACCTTCTTTTGAGACAAAAAAAAACAAGCTTTATGTTGAAAATGACTGAAATCATAGGTTATTTTTTGGAAGTTTACCCTATAATTAATAAGTAGTTATAAAGAGTTTCATGTTATAAAATAAAGGTAAGAATGTAAAAGTAGCAAGATATAAATTTTTTAAGAAAAATATATAATTTGCATGATAATGTCATTGGACTAATATGAAATGACTGAAACTTAACTATGGTGAGCATTCAATTTTTCCGAACTGAAATCAAACCGTATTAGCCGAACCAAAATGCAAGAAATTGAAATTACCAAAATGCAAGAAATAAAAAACTGCTTTCACACCTTTTCCTCCTCCTTCACCTTTATCCTTCTTTTTACATCAGATAGCTGATCATTGTTATTTAGCAGTCTAACCTATATTTGTAAATGTTGTAAACCCCTCTATGTTAAAATTGAACCTTTGTATTTATTATGCACAATTGATGAGACAAAATGCTTTTTTTACTGTCTAAACTTGCCACGGTAGCATTTTTTATGTAGAAAACTTCTCTTCATCATTCAAAGTAGCAAATACCTTCTGTATATAGTTGAGATATTTATTTAAAAACCATAAAGTAATAAATAATGAAGTTGCCCCTTGAAATGAAGCTCAAATTGATAAACAAATGATAAATTAGTAAATATTGTTACATAATTACAATGAACTTAAATTTATATATTTATCAAATGAATACGGATTTTGTAATAACATGAATGACCCACCATATTTGTCAACTGGTAAATCTGAAAAATTGAAAACAACAAGTTAATAACCAAAAAGTTGAAAACAACAAGATAGTGTACAAAAATTATATATACTTTTCTCAAGCTTATCCAAATCATTGATATCTTTTATAATTTTCAGACATTCAAATTTTTTACGAAGTCAATTTTGACCACACACCAAAGTTTCAATCATTTTTGGAGTTAATAAACTCCTAAAAGGGTCAAGCACTATTCCACCAGTGCTAAAGGAAGATTCCAAAGCCACTATATAGATATAGAGATTGCCAATACGTCTCTTGGTATGACTGAAAGTACCATAAGTCTATCAGAATTGAACTTCCATCGTTTCAATACATCGAAATAATCTTTTTCATCACAAACAGCCTCATTCAAGTATAAGTCAAATTTCATCTTCATATTTTCAACCATGGACATAAACCCAACATCCTCATGATCAACCAATGCTATTATTTCAAAATGCAAATCTATTATTTCAGTCCAAAGAATATTAGATTTAACATACTGAAATATGCAAAGTGGTTTCATAAAAATGATCAACGCGTCAAATAAAGACTTAACATCACCCCAATCTTCTTTACGAAGCAAACCTTCTTTACTAATGCAGATCCATCAGTTCATATCTTTCAAAAGCATGTTCAAATGTTTCTGTATTACTCAACATCAAATAAGTGGAATTTCACCTAATAGAAACATCTAGACACAATGAACTTTTACAATCAATTTATTCAATTTTAACAATCAACTTCAAATTCACTGTTACAGGAGAATGCCTAATACAACGCAGATAATTTCTCACTTTCAAAACAACCTCATCAGCATCATTCAATCCATCACAAACAATTAAATTTACAATATGTTCAATGCACCTTATATGAATGAATTCATAATTGGAAATACAATATTACTAATTAATAAATTTTCCCTTCAAATAAGCAACTGTTACATAATTTGAAGATGCGTTATCAACTGTAACAATGAATACCCTTCTAATTCCCCAATCATACAAACATGTCTGAATAGCCTTTCCAATATCATCGCCCCTATGAGAAAGTAATGGGATAAAAGTTTAAACTTTTCTTATTCAACATCCAATCTTCATCAACATAATGTGCAGTTATACACATATAATGCATCCTTTAATTGAGGTCTAAGAATCTTTAGTGATACAATTTCTTTGACCTTTTTGTCGAAAAATCTTTCTCAACTTCATTTTCTCATCCAAATACAATTGATATATATATATATCTCTTTAGACAGTCCACATAGATGGAATTTGAAACCTAGGACAAAAGCAAGCTACAAAGTTTCTAAATCCTTCATGATCAACAAAGCTAAAAGGCAATTCATTCACTAAAATCATGCAAGCAAGTGCTTCCCTATATTTCATTTGGTCAAATTTCCAAGTTGCAAGAGGTGAAGCGTTTTACCTTGAGTAGCTTGCTGCATTGCTTGTTATCTTTTTTCTTTCTATTTCATGAGGATTGTGTGCATACTTGAATGTGATTATTAAACTTAGTGTGAGCGGGCGGGGGATCTCACGAGCGCGGGGCCGGTAGCAGGGGCTCGGCGCCTTCGCGATGCGTGTGTTTCGATTAGTTGCCTGATCTTGAGATCGTGCGCGCGGTCGTGTGATAAAACATGATTCACGGAAATCCGATCATGAAATGTCGTGGTAAAAATATTCTGTGATAAATTTCCACTGAAAATGTCTCCTGGGTTATTATGCGAGAAGACATGATCACAGCTTTTGATTTGAAGTAAAAACAAGGTTTAAAACTTCAATTAAATAACAAAACTCAGAGTCGCCACCTGGTTCAGCTCTACTAGGAAATTAACGTATAAAAATTTATGTTTTTATAAATTTAAATACAAAGAGAGATTCTGGGTACGGGCAAAATAGTTACTTTTCACCGTTGATTCAAGATATGAGATATTCCATGAATTTATTTTAAAATGAGAAAATATTCCTAAGTCCGGTTTTTATTTTTGCACAAAAATAAAACAATAATACAATATAACAATTAATTTCTGGTACAATAGTTTATATATGTCAGCGGGTTAGTTGCGGTATTTAAATCTTAGCTGTTAGTAAGCACTTCCCCAGGGTTTGGGGATTTTGGCTTTTATTATTACATGGCTTTGTCACAAATTACATTTATTTGCAATAAATAAACCACCAGGAAACGTAGCGAGTCCGCTAACAGATTATGGTGAATTGTGCGGTAACTAAATTACTGGTAATTAAATAATAAAATTAAACCACCACATGACGTAGCGAGTCTGCTAACGGAATATGGTGAATAGTGCTGATAAGTAAATACTGGAAAATAAATGACTTTAAAGTAAATACTGAAAAATAAATAAGTTAGGTTGATTGCGTGGTATTTTCCCACTTTCGTAAAGAATTTTACCACGATTAAATTATTGCGTCAAGTTAGGTTAATTATATGGCATTTTCCCACTTTCGTAAGGAATTTTACCATGGTTAATTTGTTATATCGTTTAGTAAGTTAGCTGAGTTAGCGATCCTCCATTTATAATGGGGAAAATATATGTATAAATATATATATAACTATATATAATTAAACAAATTCAATCACCACAAAACGGGATAAATACCCCATAATATGGTAAAATAACAAATATAAATATATGTATATGTATGTATATTAATAATTAAATATATATATAAATAACAAATATATATATATATATATATATATATATATATATATAAGTATATGTGTATAACAAGTATATATGAATATATAAACAAATGATTAATGAAATTAATTAATTAGGGTTTACTCTCAGCGTACCTTTTCTGGAGTCTAGGATGGTCTGAAAGCCGGCTTGGAACCGATCGTGACGAAACTGGTGTTGAAGGTGATTTTTCCGGTGCTACGGAAGTGAAAACTTGTGAAATTGGGATAGAAATTCGAACCTCAAAAGCTTACCGGTGCTACGGTGAAAACCTTTGTAAATTGACGAAAATTAACCCGAAAATTCGTAACCGAAAAGCAATTTGATTTAGAAATCAAAACCCGAGTTTAAAAACTTAAGTCGTGTTGAAAACCGAGTTGAAAACGATTGAAAATTGATGGAATAATAATAAAAACTATTTTTTTAATTTTTTCCATCCCCGTTACTGAGAAATGGTGGGCTATTTATAGCCCACTAATCTAGTAACTGGCCGATCGGCCAGTTACTGCCTATGGAGTAACTGGTCGATCGGCCTATTACTGAGTGGGATGCTGCATCATTCCACTCAATAAGTGGCAGATGACACGCGCGCTTACGTCGTGATTTTTCGGGTCTTTTCGACCGATTTTGACCTAACTTTCCGGGCACTGATTCGGCCCAAATTGACCGACTCCGGACTTGGTCCGGATCGAAATTTTTTGGTGTTTACGAAAAGTGATTCTGTGATTTGGTGCTTGCGGAAAAGTGATTTCCAGAAATTTTAATTTCCGTGCACGATACGGCTCCATTTAGGCTCTCGAAACCGTGGATATGAAATAGGCATTGTGTCCTCATTGGGCGTTGATGAACGTGCTAACACTTAGTAATGTCATTTTTACTTTCATAACCAAACAATTTGTTACAGTAATTGCAAGTTAAATTCACATTATCATTTTCATCAATGTTTTTAGGATAATGATCCCAAACTTTAGACCTTTTCTTCATGCGTTTCCTAACTAGTTTTTTTTTCCCTTTCGGGGATTCTTTTCTTTTTCTGAAACTACTATTGGTTGAACAATGTTATCATTTTCGACCGTTGCTCCTCCACATTCAACATTTATGTCCATTTACGGATAAGATACTAGTTTCAAAAGCGTAAACAAAGAACTGAAACCAAACGGTGTTAGCAGATAGAAGCCTAAGTATCGGTAACAAAATTCATATAAGTTAAAATATAAGTTAAAGTTTGTCTATACTTCTACTTGCTTCGGGAAAGTGCTAGCATTATTTTACAAATTAAAGCTTGAACCTGAATTCAAGCTTCAGCATTACCAAACTCTGCAACCTTGTCTTTTTAGCAAATACTCGTACCAAAAAGTTCCTTCTAGTAACTATTTTCTCTTTTTCTACATTTCTTAAGAAAAAAACTGAAACCAGATAATGTATGCAGACATAAGCCTAACAAAATACATATATGCTAGCAATTAGAGAGCTCCTTGAATGGATATATGAACCAAGAATAAATATTTTTTGAATAAATATATGAAACAGAATACATATATGTTTACGATATCTTCAAAAGGGACAAGAAACAAAGAAAATTGCAGAAATAAAAATATCAGCAACATGATTATATAATGCAAGTGAAATTGTGAAACAAAGAGATCTAAAAACCTGAAACGAAAAACAAAGAGTAGCGGTACAATTTGTGTAGTTGTGTAAGTGACACCAGGAGAAGCAATTGATTAGTTACAACTATATTTTAGGGATTTTTAAAATTCGGTTCGGTTTTACTACACTTTTATCCGAACCGAACCGAATTACATATTAGTAAATATCTGAAATAACAAACTGAATCGTGTATTTCGATTCGATAATTTGGTTTTAACCGAGCACACCCCTACCTATAAACATAAGTTGATAGGTAATGTTTGTAGCTTTTATATATTTCTTCCACTTTCACAGTTTACAACCACAATCCCATACAAACTCTAACTGTGTGAATAATAATTCACTTAAACCTAACACTAAGTAGCATTCTCTTGAAAGTAAATGGAAAATTTGATTAATATTTTGAGTATGAAAACCTAAAAATAAACCACGAAATAAACAAGAACTTACTAATAAACATTTTATATATTACTTAATAATAAATAATATATAAATGTTTATGTAGCACAAGAATAAGATATTGATAAGATAAATATTAGGGAAAATTATAATAATGGGTTGAATTCCATGAATAGTTTCTGCGCAAGTTTTGGGCGTATATAACCAATTTAAGTTCCTCAAAAGTCAAACCTACGCCACTTACAAATTTTTTCCCTCTCCGTATGCTCCATACTACATGCCATTAAAAAATGGCTGAATCACCAACAAAATACCATTTTCAACTGCCGATCTTCACGAAATCACAGAGAAAATCACATCCAAAACAAATTCAAGAGGTTTTCAAAGCAAATTTCAAGCGATTTTGAACAGCATTTGAAAAGATCACAACAAATCATTTTCAACAGTAGTATAGGTAACGTTTTCATTTTGAAAAACCTAACATCTACTCAAATACATGATTACTTTTCTATTAATGTTGATTTTCTTGCGAACCATAGAAGACAAAAATGGCACCAAAGAAAGGAAAAAAAGACGATAGCAGTAAAAGGAGAAAAGAAATACAGATCTAAAAAATCTGACTCTGATGAATCATACACAATTGAAGAAATTGAAACACAAGCACAAACACAACCGAGCGAGGTAAAAAAAATGCACCGTAAACTATTGAATGAACATCTTTTGATATGAATATGCTATAGATATTCACTGAAGGAAAAAAAAATAGAAAGAAAATGATAGGATACTGATATATAGCAGGTAGGGAACTTTTGTAAAGAACAAAGCATGTAAAAGTAACTAGAAAGTAACTGGTATATAACTGTTAGATACAAAAAATAAGTAATGAAACCCTAACTTATAGAAAGAAACTAGTAAGTAACTGGTATATAACTATTATATACAATTTTAGTAATGAAAACAACGTTATAGAGAGGAAACTACTAAATAACTAGTAAGTAACTGGTAAATAATTGATCTATACATGTTAGCTATAGCTTAAGAAAAATGAAAACTACCTTATAATCAGAAACTAGTAAGTAACTGGTATATGCCTGTTAGCTACGATTAGTAATGAAAACTACTTATAATAGAAACTAGTAAGTAACTGATAAGTAACTGATATATGCCTGTTAGCTATGATTTTAGTAATTAAAATTACTTATAGAGAGAAACTAGTAACTAACTAGTAAGTAATTGGTAAGTAACTAGTATATGCCTGTTAGCTATAACTTAAATAAAATGAAAAATACCTTAGAATCAGAAACTAGTAAGTAACTAGTAAGTAGCTGGTATATGCCTGTTAGCTGCGATTTTAGTAACGAAAACTACTTATAGAGAGAAACTAGTAACTAACTAGTAAGTAACTTACATATGCCTGTTAGCTATAACTTAAGTAAATAGTAACTGATATATGCCTGTTAACTGATATATGAATCAACATGAAAGAAACTAGTATATAAATGGTACAAAACAGGTAAAAAAATAGTAAAAAGTAATACACAGCTTCATATTTTGAATTGTACCCTTGTAAAAATCTTACTTAATCATTCCACAATGTGTGCAGCAATACAAGCTTGTGTATCCAAGGAATGAAAAGTACATAGTTGCAGTTCATGTTGCCTTAAATAGAGACACAATAGAGTTCATAACAAAAAATTCCTCCAACGATAAGGTCATAGACATGTTGAAGGAATCAATATTCGGCAATTTCTTTAAGTACAATGAAATGAAGGCACATAAAAACCTACTTCATAATTTGCTGCTGAAAGAGATTGAGCAAGACAATAATGACTAAATGTTCATTGCTCTTGGAGGGAAGGCTGTCTACTTTGGCATAGAACAATTTGCACAGAGAACTGGACTTTGAACAATTCTAGTGGATGGGTACAAGCTGAAAGAGACCAGAGAATTAGAGGACTTCTATAACAAATACTTCCCTGGAAATAGAGGGACTATAACCAAAACAATGATGGAGATAATTCTGAAGAAACCAAACAGTGCATATCAGAGTCTAAAAGGAATCGATGTTCAAAATGATGAAGACTACTTTATCCTCGCTATGGTATACGTTATCAGCTGCTATCTGATGGGAAATGAACCAATCAGCAAAATCCCAATGAAATTCTTCGATGCGATGTACTCCGAAGACTAAAGTAAAGCAGCTTGGGGACACCTATCTTTTCAAGAGACCATAAATAGACTCAAGTCTAACAGGAGGAAGAAATTCAAACAAAAAACATACATGATCATTGGATTCCTTATGGTATTTTAAAGTCTGGTTTTATGAAGTGTATGAAGCGTGTGAAGGAGTTATATGTGAGAAGATCAAATTCAATACAGAAGAAGGATTCAGAGAGAGGTTTTTCCAATGGATGCCCAAGAACACCAGTATGAAGACAGTTGGGCTAGACAAAAAGGTCTTCAACTTGGGTGATAATTTTGTAAGTACTTCAAAACTGAAAAAATGATTTTTAAAATTATTTCATACATGGTTAATAACTTATATGTAACTAGTAAGAAACTTTTAAGTAAGTGGAAACTAACTAGTGAGAAACTGCTAAGGAACTAGTAAGTAAGTGGTAAGTAACTAGTGAGCAATTGCTAAGTAACTAGTAAGTAAGTGGTAAGTAACTGGTAAACAAATGATAAGTAACTAGTAAGTAAGTGTTAATTAACTAGTAAACAACCGCTAAGTAACTAGTAAGTAAGTGATAAGTCAAGTAAGTAAGTGATAAGTAACTAGTAAGTAAGTGATATGTAACTATTAAGTAATTTCTAAGTAACTAGTGAGTAAGTTATAGGTAACTATTAAGCAACTGCTAAGTAACTAAGAAGTAAGTGGTAAGTAACTAGTAAGTAATAAATAACTAAATCAGTTAACTATTAAAAAAAAGAAAAATACCATGCTTATAATACTGCCACTTATTTGTCCTCATGCTAATAAAAAAAATCCATGCAGATTAACATCAGAAAAATTGAGCCGACCAACTAAGAAATTAATAATCTGCCATTGAATGGATTGATTCCATTCCTAGAACCACTGGAATTGGGAGAAAGACTGACTCAAACTTCAAATCAAGACCATGTCAAGAGGTTGGAGAACACAATAAAATAAATGAGGAAAAAGTTTGAAAAAATGGAAAAAGAACAATCAAGTTTGAAAAAACAACTGATTGAAATGAAGGAAATCCTCAAGTCAGGAGAAAGAAAAGAATAGATGAAAGCTCATTAGAAGAGGAAACTGAATCCAATGATGAATCTGGTGATGCCAGCCCAACAAAAAGATCAGAATCCAAAAGTGGCGATGAAGGACATTCAAAATCTAGTGATTCCAATGATTATGTTCTACAGAAAAGGGAAGAAGACAATCAGCTAATGGATATAGATGTAAGTTGATTACATGCATTCTAAAAAACTGATGTAAGCTAATACCTATGGGTTGAAAAACTGGAACATAATTATCTTCAAAATTTGCAGCTACCATCTGAAGATGAACACCAGGAAGTCGAAGGGACCCAAATCATTGAAGATATAACAGTAACAATTGAAATTCAAGAGGAAGAACATGAAAAGGCAAAAGATGATGAATCCCAAGAGGTAAAAAGAAAAAATCATTTATGTAAGAAAAATGGAAAATAAATGGTATGAATGACAAACATATCTAAAAAATGTTTAGAGAATTATATGAGTTTCAACTTGGTAGGAAACAAGTAAGAAACTGGTACACAAAAACTACCTTATATAGAGAAACTAGTAAGTAAATTGTATATAAATGTTGGATACAACTTAAGCAAAAAAAAGAAAAAAAAATGAAATCTTACTTTATAAAAAGAAACTAGTAACCAACTAGTATATAACTGGTATATAACTGTTAGTTACAACTTGAAATCTACCATAAAGTAAGAAACTGCTAAGTAACTAGTATGAATCTGTTAGGAAAATCTAATATGAATTACAGGTCAAATTCTTTTTTCTGTAATTGAGCAAAAACTAATATTTTCGAAGCAAATTCAAAAAACAGGGGGAACAAATCAATGAGGAGGTAACAATGGAGAGCGAAGAGGAAGAAGAGAATGAAGGAGAGAAGATGAAAGCGAAACTTGATGAGCCAATTGAAAATGAACAAAAAAAGAAGAAAAGATTGATGAATCACAAGAGGATTTAAGAAAACTCATTTATGTTATGTACCTGTTTATGTTATCAAAACAAAAAAAATTAAAAGTAGCTGGTAGGAACCTGTTTGTTAGTTACACCTAAAGTGAAAAATGAAACTACAATATAGAAAGAAACTAGTAACTGGTAAATAACTATTACTTACAAATTAAGTAAGTGAAAACCTACCTTGCATAGAGAAACTAGTAACTAATTAGTAAGTAACTGGTATATAAATGCTTATCTAAAATTTAATTAAATGAAAAACTACCTTAAACGAAGAAACTAGTAAGTAACCAGTAAATAACTAGTATATAACTGTTAGCCACATTTTAAGTAATGAAAAAAACCTTGTACAATTTAACTCTTAGTAACTTGTTATGTGAAAAAATGGAATCTTAAAAAAACAAATGTTTTTGTAGGCTGCAAATGCAGAAGAACAAATTAGGACAATCGGATTAGAGAGTGAAGAAAAACCATTCTCCACAACATTACAAAATGAAGAAGAAGAAAAAACAGAATAGGAGGCAAAAAAGAAAAATTCCCTAAAAAATGAAGAAGAAGAACAACCAAAAGAAAAAGCTGAAATTGGAGGAGGGGTGGTAGAAAAAGAAAATGAAGAAGAAGGAAGGGAGGAGCTAGTTGTTGCAGATTTTAGAAATCCTCCAGAGAAAGAGAAAAAGGCTGCATGTAATTCTCAAAATGCCATTGCCTTAAATATTTAGCAGATAATTAGAGAAGTTGCCCATAACGTATGTAACAAGCATCAAGGATGTTATAGAAGAGCACCTACCAATCATAAAGGAAAAAAGGAAATATTCTAAAAAAATCACAGCAAGGAAGAAAAAAGACCATTCTCCTTTCCATCTCCGCTTGCTCACACAAAGCATGAGTGAAGCAACACAGGATAGCCAACTAGAAGGTCTTGAAAAGGTTAATTTGGAAAAAAAAGGAGAAAGAAGCAGCTGATGCAATACAAACACTGACAACAATGAAGGTACAAAAAATAAAAGAATTGCATTTAATCAGAAACAAAATACCTTGATTACTATCATGATGATTTCCCTTCTTCTAGACTCTTGTCACCTTGCTCGACTCAATAAAATAGAGGCTTAATATGAAGAAAAAAAATAAAGGGAAAGAAAAAAACAACAAGTGTGTATATTTTATGTAAAAACAAGATGCATGCATATATAATAAAATCATCACAAGCTTATATTGTTTGTCTTTTATTTTTGATGAATGAAAAAAGAGCTTGAGAAGAAAGCACAACCACAAAGAGCAACCAGGAAGACAAAACGAACAGAAGAAGCTGAACCATAACATCCTAGATCAAAGAGAGTAACTAGAGCTTCAAGCAAAGTGAGAACATCATATACAAGAAATGTCAAAATGAAAAAGCCAAAGACACGTGTTCGAGACAAGTATGTTCTCGATGATATCGCGTTTATTGGAGAGCCATTAGGAAGGGAGGAGATAATCAAGGAAATGGAAAAATACCTACGAACTAATATGCTACGAAAAAAAGATGAAGGTAAAATAATCTATCATATCTATTTACATATCTTTAAGAAAAAAACAAATATTGTATAGAAATATGAAACTAATGAATTTAAATGTCAAAAATAATTGAACAGCACTGAAAAATTATACACCAAAGAGAAGGACCGGATTCAAATGTTCATTTACAAGGTCATGGATGTCATGAGCAAGACATTTTGGGCTGATATATTCTTCCAAGGAATGTACCTAGCAAGTGAAGTAAGTTAAATAAAAAATACCTAACTACATATCATTTTATAAGTGGTAGATTGCTGGTATGAAACTAACTAGTAATTAACTGTTGTGCCCAAAAGGTACCTCCTAGCAACTGCACTAGGGTCAGTTTGTAGTACAGGCAAGACCAAGTGTCGTATTCCATGGGGAGCAAGCTTTATAGTTCGAGATCTCCCTAGTAAATTGGGCTAAGAGTTTGTAGTAAATAAATCCCTTATCAATTTAGTTGGAGGTTGAATGTTTGCATAAATAAATAAACAGACAGAGTACTTGGTAACAAAATTTACAAAAATGAATAAAAGTAGCCAAGCCCTTCCCTTTCCAGCAACCTAAGTCTATCTTCCTACATGTATATCTTTTCTCTTTAACCAATTCAGTATCCAAGGTCTCTTGACCTACTCTCCCTAAGATCTCCTCTCAGTTTCACTTAGTTTCTATGTTAAATTAACTTAATTCACCTCTCGGTTCATCTTAAGTAAACCCAACCCGCATTATGTTTAGTCAAGCATATACAAGTATAACCCTTGGCTCATTAACTTTCTCCTCTTGATTTCAAGCTTAATAAGTGTGTGTAAGTGTTCGAACCTAGCTATTTCACCTCTCGGTTCATGATAATTAA
>CAOJBI010727802.1:0-16276 GCA_948277035.1 Euphorbia corollata
GCCAATATGTTATCCACAAAAGAACGGGGGACAAAATATCTGCAGAATAAAGATTGCAGTATCCAGTTGTTGTATTAGAAATGGAAGACCTTTGCCCTAAACATTATGGAATTTCCCAAATATTGACACATGGACTAAAGTCAACTTTGACTTTTAAATTGTGTGCCATAATAAACTCACACTTGCCACCAACTGACACTTGGACTCAGTTGAAACCATTTGTTTTGCTTTTGTTATTTTCTAAATTTTGGTCGGTCTATGATATTTTATTGCCGTTGCTCTTCTATAAATTGCATCCCCGATTAACTATAGAGTTCATCCTCCTCTTTAATTCTTCCACAAATTTGGAAAAAAGGGAAGTTAGCTTTAAGAATCTAATAAGGAATCATTTGTTCAAATGGCACACAACATTGTTAGTATGTTGATAGAAGTGGTTCCACCACCTATAATTTTCCCCCAAAAGCCTTCAAATTGTCCCTGTTTGGCGACTATTGCCGAAGAGGAGTTCGAAGTGTACGAGGATGATTTGTAATGTCGGAATCTGGATGGACTTTTACCAAGTGGTGAATAACTCATGTGTTACAAGGAATTGATCTTCTATAAAACTGAATGAAATTTATTTGTTCACAATGTGATCATATATTTAAGTAACGTATGATTTAATTAGTAGTCCAAATGTTTGAAGAGTTTGATGAACTCTTCCCTCATTTATTGATGGATTACGAATATATTTAATGAACAATTTTATTATTAAAAGTTAAATACTAATAATGTCTAATCTTTGCTATAATAAACTAATATTATTTTCATTTTATAAAACATTTGAATAAATTTTATGTTCCATCAATTTTAAAAGATTAAAATTTTGATACATGATTTTTTTGTTGATATTGTTTCAGCTCTAGCATGCTATGAGATGACTCAGTTACTCACCTAAACCCCCAAAAGACAAACATTTAATTGGGAAACAATAACCCTTCAATTTTTCTTTCCTTCCTTTTATCTTCTATTGTATACGCTTCAATTGCCTAATTTCTTGTTCCATCTTACTTAATAAATCCAAAGCATTAGGTAATTCCTAATTTATCTTCTATTGTATACTCTTCACCTTTAACTCACTTGCAGCATACTCGATCTCACAATTCTTCAACTTTTCTGCAATTTACGATTTCTTTTACCTTTTGCAGATTCTTCTGGTTCAAACCAATCAAAGAAATTGTAAACCTCTGGTTAACCATATCTTCCATACCCATAAAACCTCCTCCTTTTATTTTACGTCACCCAAGCAGTTCTCAGTAAAGAAATATATTCACAATAACATTTATATATTTGACGTCGGGAGTTTGAAGCTGAAGATTTGTGAACTCATTTTTAGTGTTTTAAACTTTTTTTAAGCTTTGAAATGTAGAGTAGAGTGGAAGTTGAGGTTTAGTGATAGATTTTTACAATGAAATTGTGAGAAGCAAGGTTTGAAATTAAGGATGAAGATTTAGGGTCAGGACATGTTTGTGAATTTCACGAGGAAGTGAAGAGAACGAAGGAGGAGAGAACATGAAGGAAGGAAAAGGGTTTTTCTTATATTTGTTTGGCTTCTATAGAGGAAGAATAGGTCTTTCCGATTTTACTATGTAATTTAAAGATGTGAGTTAAAAAGTTTTTAATGTGATAACGTTACAAACTACCGTTCTCCGTTTAAGAAAATTATAATACATTCCTCATTTTCAATGTGTGAAATCATATGACATTTTTTTTAAAATTACCCAATTATAAATGTTGTTGATAAAACAAGAGTTTATTAACAAATAAACAAAGATAATAGTATGATAAAAGTAAATTGAGTGACATATAACTTGTATTTGTAAAATGCAATGAGATATTAATGCATAAATGCAATATTTTCTTTAATTACAATTAAATGTAATTTTTTTTGGTAGACACAATTAAATGTAATTTAATTAAACAGAAATAGAATATGAAAAGTACAGATTTCAACTCAAAACTCAATAAAAAATATAATCACGTGACTAAAATTTATTTTCTTTTAGCTTAGAGTTGCCGTGTAGAAAGTTCCAACCCACTTTAAAAATCACCATATTTGTCATATGAATCACTTTCTTACACCATATTTGTCACGTTTTAATAAGCTTTTCAAAAAAAAAAAATTGTTTTGTTACCTAACAAATTAATAAACTGGTCAAGGCTATATACAACTGATACTCTTAATTATAATGGGTGAAGTTTTCAATAAAAGTATTTTACTTTCACAAAACTCAAACATCATGAAACCTAATTTAAACAATAACATAACGTTTACGAATTAGCACTTGAACCAACCATCTGTAACATTTATCTATAATATAATATTGATAAAATTGTACATCATGTAATAAATTTACATAAATCTCCATTATGTCATAGATTTAAATGGTTTATATTAATACACAAACTTTATTTTTAAAATTTAACCGTTGATTCAACTTTATTGACAATTTAAAGTAATTACTACATTCACTTAATAAATTCGGCACTAAATGATGTGCCAACAAGGATATAATGTGTTTCTTTCAGGAATCAATTGAAACTGTGACACATGGATTTTAGTCCTTTTGATTAAGTGACTAATGATTAGATTGTTTGACTTGTGGCGTCTTTGCAGTTGAACACGTCACATGATCGGAATAGTTTAGTGAATCAGCGGCTGTAATTTGATTGTGATTTATGATATTTTTTTGGCTATTAAAAAATGATATTTTTTTGGTCGGTGTGGTGGTGTGTTACTCTAGTCCTTACACCATATTATTCATGTGTCATTGGGAAAATTGCATCTAGATCACCCTAATTTGAAACTTTCGACGCTTGCGATGTTAAATAATCTACATTATCATTCGAACCTCCTGTAAAAAATTATGATTTATTTCATCAATGTTACACATTCAACTTCTGATTAAAAATGAAAAAAATCATAAATAAGACATTTTGAAAAATTAAATCAATTATAATCTGACATATAAAATAAATTTTTAAAATTTACAGTGACATATGATAAAAGTTGTCAAGTTAAGATCGTAATACATTTGATCCCGTGTCATTTGGTGCAAAATATTTCCAGCCATCTTCTTTTAAATACCATGACTAGATAATTAACTTGTAATTTTGATTTTTATAATTAATGTCTTAGCATGATGATCGACACACTGTGGTAAATGTCTTGCCTAATTGGTTAAGATATGAAACTGTGATCTCAGAAGTCACAGGTTCAAGCTCACATTCGGGTGGGGTGGGATAGGGTTTTTCTTTATTATTATTGTAAGCCCGATGAGGCAAATTTTTTTTTTAAAAAATGATGATTGACACCGAAATCATGAACTCTAGATGTCCCACGTGCAAAGTTACATCCGGAATAGTGGGGTTTTTCTCTCCGCTTGCGCAAATGTTTATAAAAAAAAACAACCACATATAATTTGCACAATGATACATTTCCCCAACTTTTATTTGTTTTCATGAACTCCATCACAACTTCACATATTATCTTTTAGTTCATTTGACATTTCATTTTCCTTATTTTTTTCGCTCTAATCAGAAATTAACACGAGTTATTCAGAGGTAAAAATGCGTTTTTTCAAGTTCATAGGCTAATATAAACTTTAAAAAGTTCAAAGTTCGAGTTCTTATATTTGAGCTATTGAGTTAAATTTAATTTCGAGTTGAAATGCATTGCCTTAATGGTTAAGATTGGACCTATAATCTTTGACATAATCGATTTCACTTTTTCATGGTGTCATCAATCAAGCTTCGGCAAAATCTGAACAGTAAAAGAAAAAAAAAGTTGAAATTTACACTATTAATAGCGTCGATTTCTAAGACCTTCTCGGCTGCATATATAGTTCCCCGTTATGATGTCATGATGAACTTTTCATTAGAGGCTCTAAGTAATTTCAACGAGAAGAATAATTTCAACTATTTATTCATGAAATAGTTGGGTTGGGGTTATAATGGACTAATACGTGTACAATTAGTTAAGCAATAAACTGCCAAGAATCTAATGTCATAGCTGCGGAATTATTCAGATCTGGCTAAATTGACTAACGAGGCTTAGATTTATTTATCCCATTTGCCAAGATATGCTTCCTCTCACAAATACCAAAAGGGGGGGCTCCCCTTCTTTTGATTCAGTAAACGTTAAAGTTGTAAACAGCTACATAATATACCTCACATCATATGCAACTTCAGCATCTTGTTCGAACTTTTCCGAGCGAAAGGCATCTTTTTTGCCCCACTTTGAAGAACCATTGCGTTGGTGTCAGACATTGTCCCGATGAATCAACTTGCTGTAACCCTTTTAAGAAAATCACCGTGATTGATTAGTACGGGAAGTGACCATGTGTAGGACTCGAGATTTGAAAACGAATATGGAAAATCTGGTCTCTTACAAACACTCTCAGACTAAGCAGTTATGTTTTTTAAGCTTTGATCCCGAAAAGAGGGAAAAGAATCTCGAAAACTACGTGTTCATAAACGAGAGAATTGACAACCTCGTCCACTTGTCTGTCTGTTTCCTTAAAGCTTCTTTATTTCTCCTTTTAAGACCTTACGCATAGCCACCGAAAAATGAACCTAGCTAGCTGGTTGGTTTAAGCGAAAACCATAGGCGACTTAGAAAAAATCAAAAAATAGCCTTGTTATAATAAGCAGTGTCTCAGCATCTCCTTCCTGTATTTCTTGTACAATTCATGTTTTTCCTTGTAGCTTTAGATTATGTGCTTTGTTACTGGCCTGAATCCTTCTTTTATTGCTGTTTTCCTTAGTGGAGTTATTGTGTGCCTGGCTCCCTGTATGCCACTTCCAAAGCACATCAAAATAGTTGATGAACTCGGTAAATGGCGTACAAGGAGTCAGGCATGCTGCTAGGCTTTCGATAGTTTAGCCAAATTATCCATCTCATATTCTCCTATTGAAAATCGAAAACCATATCCATTCACACTCAACGAGGTAGGCACGTAGCTAGCTCAACTTATTAACCTTTCTGTTCTTTTCTTTTATTGTTCTCGTTTGCTTAATTTATTATCTGTTTTTCTGCATATTTCACATAAAACCGAGGAACTTGTGTTGAAGAAGATCGATTACGCGAAAGCTTCGTTTTTTGGAGCCCGATCCGATCATGTATTCGATAGATGAAATTAGAAGATTAAAGGTTCATTCGGGTTTGAGGCTACAAACTTGCAAGTGAGAGTGGCATGTTCGTCTAACCATAATAGAGCGAGCGATTCATCAGTTTTCGTCAACCTATATGTTTTTCAGTTTGCTTTTGTTCCAGAATCAGTTTTCGGTTTTTGAATAGTTTTACTCAAGATCTACCCGAAGCCTGTGAATTCAAACTCATGTCAAGTGTTTGGTATTTTCTTTCACATTTCACCGCTTGCTCCCTCAACCTTGAAAAGTTTCTGTCAGCCCCCTAAGCTTGGCAAAAATGTACTTACTAGCTCCTTCAATGCCACGTATCACATTCTGATCGGAAAGAGAAAATTTAATATTTGACATCGTTGAAAAGTCAAACCAATCATAACGTGACACGTGGCATTAGGGTTTTTTTTACGAGTGCTTTTTTCCAAGTTTAGTATGTTGGCAAAGACTTTTTAAAGTTGAGAGGGGCAAGTGATAAAAGATGTCTAGTTTATGGGGTTAAGTACGTATTTGTCCTAAATTCTATTAAAATGTGAATTTAGTATGAAAAATAAGTATTTTAGAAAATAAAAATTCTGACATGTAAGATAAAAATAACCAAAAAATTTTAAAATCTCGTACAATGTTTACATGATAAAAATTATTTCATTCTAAAATGCATTGTATTCTCGGGTTGAGAGTTGAAACGAGAATTCCAGTTCAAAACACTTCGATGTACAATAGTATTACAATGAAGCTAATTTCGTAGGTTAAAATTTATTGGGTAAACTTCAAAAACATGTCGTATGATTTATGGGGCATGTGAAAATTTTATTTCCAAAATGGGTTCCGTGATTACAAAAATTTAGTAAGAAAATGATCCTCAATATTAAATTATATCAATGAGTAATCCTATTCATTTTCAACAAAAATTTTATAGGTTCATTAATAAAAATACAATTTGCACATCAATAATAAATTTTAAATTTGTGAGTAGCATAATTATTTTTTAATTAAAAAATAATAATAACTTTGAAAAATGAATAATATGATTAAATTATAAAAATGTTTAATCAATTGAAAAACTCACCATAGCATTGTTATTCTTAATGAAATAATCTGTTATTACTTTTGTTACTAATTTTTTAAAACAACATACATCTTTTTGAAAATAAATGCATACCTTTTTTTTTTTGAAAACCTGTGATTAAGTGGTGTAAACGGTTCGGTAACCGAATTACCGAACCGAACCAAATTAAATTATAAATTAGGTTCGGTTATTTTGAAAATTCGGTTCGGTTCGGTGTATTAGTTATTAAATATTTCGATTTTCGGTTCGGTTTTATTGTAGAAAAAACCACGGTAACCGAACCGAACCGAAATATTATACAATATAATAAAATGTTGGGTAAACTTCAAAAAAGTACCATGTGGTTTCACTCATTTTCAAAATGGGGTCTGAGAAATTATTTTTTACAAAAGGGGGTCTGTGATTTCAAAAAATTTACAAAAAGAGGATTTTCAATATTAAATTATGTCATAAAAATGGGTATTTGTGTTCGTTTTTATCTGAATTTTTACGAGATGACTAATAAAAATAAAATACACGTCAGTGATAAATTTTGTAATTTTTTGAATAGTGTGACTATTTTTTTAATTAAATTATGGTAACAAACTTTAAAAATTCATAAAAAAAAATAGTTACACTATTCAAAAAATTACAAAATTTATCACTGACATGTATTGTTTTTTTATTAGTCATCTCGCAAAAATTTAAATAAAAACGAACAAAAATACTCATTTTTATGACATGATTTAATATTGAAATTTCTCTTTTTACAAATTTTTTGAAACCACAGAACCCCTTTTGTAAAAAAATTCCTCAGACCCCGTTTTGAAAATGATTGAAACCACATAGTACTTTTTGAAAGTTTACCCTAAAATGTTTATATTCTTCCATGATTCCATCAGTCCACCATGTTTATATACCCATCGGGCCGGCCCATGAACCATTCCCCCTTGGCCCTTATCCATGAAACTTCTTTCACTCACTTTGCTTGCTCGACACAGACACCAACTCAATGAATCTAAACCTAAAATTAACCTCACTTCTCTAAATCTCAAACTCTGAAACTCTCAGTCAGCCACAGCAGGAGCGCCACTCATCAATGATCAAGTCATCAACTCATCATCGCGTTCATCTTATTGTTACGACTCTTACCCAACTCATTTTCTAGAGCTTTTCTTTTTTCGAATTGGAATTTTGCCTTTGTTTCGAATTGCATCTGTTCTTGAATCCATCCTAGATTTCTGTTTTTTTATTCATTTTCTTATTTCTAGTTTTGGATTTCATTTCGTTATTGATAGTTCTCATAAGTCATAATTAGAAGTTACTTTGATTTTCCTTATTGTAGTTTTTGATTTTGAATCTTTGATGAAGTTGGCAATGATGAATGATTATCAGTTTACAGGTTATTGCTTTAATGAAACTTTGATTTTTTTTATTTTTATAATTTCGGTTCAATTCAGTTTTTAACCGATCCGACTTATTTTCTTTCGGTTTGGATAATTCGGTTTCATCACTTATTTGGTTTGATTCGGTTGATAAAATTTTCTTTATTTGGTTTTCGGTTAATTCGGTTCGGTTCGGTTCAGTTTGGTTTTAACCGAATGCTCACCCCTACCTATGATACCTCAAAAAAACATTCATTTTGAAGTTTATATAGATAAAAGTGAATCCAAATGCAGCCAGTTATATACAAATCAGTTGCACTAGATTTAAAAAGCTTTTACTTTTCATTCCAAAAAAGATGAAAAATTGAACTCAAAATTCATTTCGGCAGGTCAATGGTATTAAATCCGGTATTAGAGTTACAAGACCAATTTGATTTAATTCAATTAATACATCTTCCAAACTAAATGTGTGAGGTCCTGAGTTGGATATCTAAATTGTTTGTATACCCTTATTAATCAAGATAAAGAAGCTACAAGAAACAATCATACATGAAAGAGGGATTATATAAGCTATTTTGGAAGCTTATAATTATTAGTATATGCTATTCTTTTACGGAATCGAAATATGAGAAAACAAGATGAATTAACCGATAAAGAATGATAAAAATTGTACGAGGGCTAAAATGGTAATTTCACATGAAAGATGTTTTTTTATTTTACATTCGCAAAACAATGTTTCCTTTCATTTCTTCTTCTTCCTTTTACTATTCCAAATTCTCCATAACCAAAAAACCTTGATTTCTTCTATTCGACATATAAAGTGCATACAAGCTAAACTATGGTAGCAGCACATTACCTTAAAAGAAGGTTTCTATAATCTGAGAAATGTCAATTTCAAGTAACGGGCCAGCCAACACAAATGTTTAAACTTATTACCTATTGGGTCAAGCATTTGGGCTATTTATCTCATCGAGAATAATCACTCGAATATATTTGACTTTTTTTATTTATTTTGGCAGCGAACGGACAAAAACTTCGGATAGAATAATTATATAAAAATTTACGCAATATCTTATAGTTTTTAAAATATTTGCAAATTGATAATGCAAAAGTTCTTTTAAAAGAGCACTTTCAGTGGACAATGCTGAGTGAATGTGAATCTCTTGCCAGTTGCCCTTGATGGCTTTCAGTTCAATCCTTTTCTATTATATTTAATTATCACTATAATAGTTATAATGATAATTATTTTTTTTTTTTTTTTGCTTCTGGACTCCCCGTCGTTGTTTTTAAAATAAATAATGCTTTTTCATAACTAATTTATTTTGGGATAATTTTTAAAGTAAGCAACAATTTATTTTGGGATAAATTTTTAATGTACGCAACAAATCTATCACACTAAAAATATATGGGATTGTGGGTGGAAATTATAGGGTCCATTTGTTAACTACTTGAACTACTCATTTTCCTTTTTTAAAAGGAAAAAGTGATAATTAAGGGTTAGCACTTAGCAAGTGTTTGCTTACATATTAAAAAATGTAGATATTGTTTTTTATAGGGGTTTTATTCATGGTTTTCAAATCCAGCCCGGCCCTTGAAGGTAGAGGATTAAGGATGGGGGTTCAACCGGGATCAAAACGGATTCAACCAATTGTGGAATAAAATGTTAAAATAATATTATAATTAATAGTGTACAAAAATAAAATGATGTATTGAACAACAAATTATTGCTTAATACTTACATTTAATTTTCTTTATTCGTTAATTAACAAACTTAACGTACCAGTAAATAAAAAGAAAGTATGTAATTGATAAAACAAAAACTATATAATTATTTATCTGAAGGTTGACAATTTCAATTTAACCCATCATCAATAAAGTTTATCATTAATAAAAATATAAAATTTATTGATCATTAACTTGTTTCAGGTCACCGGGTTATCGATCAAACTGATCGGGTCAACGAATAATTAACTAATTAAATATATAATGAGTTTTTTTTATATGATTCGGTCCATTCTTATTACCGGATATGAATTTTAAAGAATAAGTAGCTAGCTACATACATAATGGGTTGGTAATATATATATTATTTTACTTATCCATAAATTTTGCCAAAATAATTTCAATGATATGACTCCATTAGTTTAATTACGAAGTAAAAGCTGAAAGCATTTTAAGACTTTCATAATTGTTTTTTATTATGCCTATTAAATAAACAATTAATCACTAATTATGCTTAGACCTATTACACTATCTAGTTTTTATGTGTCTAAAATGAACTATGTATTTTTCTTACCATTTCTTTAAATCATTTATTTTTTAAATACATATATATATATATATATATATATGTAGTCCGTGGTTAAAATGATTTGAATTGACAAACTAAAAATTATAAAATTTCTTTTAGTCAAATATTTGTAAATGTTTACAAATTAGAATAAGTTAAAATTTTATTTTTCAGTTCGGTTAAC
Source organism: Euphorbia corollata (assembly GCA_948277035.1). Taxonomy (NCBI): domain Eukaryota; kingdom Viridiplantae; phylum Streptophyta; class Magnoliopsida; order Malpighiales; family Euphorbiaceae; genus Euphorbia; species Euphorbia corollata. Next base: position 10,089 of record CAOJBI010727802.1, read on the forward strand.
ACGAAAAATTTATTTAAAATTATTTATTTAAAAAGTTAAAACTTCAAAATTTTATTTTTTATCTGTGAATGTTTAAAAAATTTATATTTTAAATTGTATTTTAAATTTATATTTTGTTCTAACATATAATATTGAAATATTAAAAAATTTATTACTAAAGATTCTAAATCACACCACTTTGAATATAAAACGCATTAAAATTCACGAATAATTATTATAGATTTGAATTTGTGACTATTAATGTATTGTTCTCCTCAACTTCTAACTTCTAAAAGCTAAACTGAATTGAACTTAACTTTAACTTAATCGAATTAAACTTATTTCAATATAAACTGATAACTACATATTGTTGTACTTAACTGAAGTAAATTTAATTAAATTAAAATTAACTTAACTGAACTGAACTCAATTGAATAGCAATCCAACTAATTCACAATACAATTAATATGAATTTAATATAAAAAGCTAACTTGAGAGTAAGAACAATTCAAGGTTCTTTCACATTTGGTTGAAGTTTATGCACCAAAATCTGTTTAGGTAGGTTTTGGAATTATTATAAACAAAAAATAGTTATTTATAAATATGGTTTAGGACAATTTTACATTTTTAAGATTTTATCGACTTATGTTAATCATTAATTAACAAATATTTTTTTAAGGAGTCAGATCATTAGTCATCTTCACCTATTTATTGAATTAATTGGAATAAACCCAAATTAATCACACATTTTTAACTTAGTAATAAAAATCGAAAGTCACACTTAATTTTTAAAAGTTCCTATCAACTATTTGAACTTGATAAAAAAAATACAAATTTACCCCCTCAATGCACATATCAACTTCTGGTTGAAGGGAAAAAAGTCAAAAAATAAACTCTTAAAAAAGTTAGACCAACCATATTTTAATACGTGTAATTGAGGAGCTTAATTGTAAGTTGAAGAAAATATCTAAAACTATTATAAATTAAAATGATATTCAACATTTATTATTAAATTAAGAGAGGAATATCCAACAAATTAAAAGGGTAACGATGCATTCCTCGAATAAGAAATCCGTTGATCATCATTAAGACATTTATAGTCACTGTTTGAATTTTGTTTTATTTATTAATCACAAGAAAGAAAAGAAAAAAAAAGAAGAGAAAAAAGCAGGCAACTTTTAGCATAATCTCAATCTCTAATCATGAACGGTGTAATGGGTTGAGCTTTACGCAATCCCATTATACCCGTCGCCCCCCACTTTCCTTCTTCTCCTTCTTTATCCATTTCTTCCTCTTCTCGTTCACTCTATTCTCCTTCCGTTTCTTTGTTTTCCGGCGCGGTAAAAGACCTTTCCTTTAATTTCAATTTGTTTCTTTTTATTTGCTGAATTACATTTTCTAGCTCCAGATCCAGTTTTTGTGATTCAATTGCAAAATCCGCAAATACTCAATTTCGATTTCTTATTTTTAGCGAATTTTAGAGCGGAAGAGGAGCAATTTTCATGGGTAATATTAGCAGCAGCGGTGCGCATGGTCGCCGGAGGCACGGTAGTCGTCGAAACCATCCTCCGCCACCTCCACCTGCAGCACCACAGCCGGAAATTACAGCTAATAGGTATGTATTCGCCGCTGCTACTCCATATCCATCACAGTATCCGCATCCGAACCCGCCTCCATATTATCAGTACCCGGGTTATTACCATCCTCCCCCACCAGCTATGCCGCCTGTTCCTTTACCGGCGCCATATGATCATCACCACCGGGTTGACCCGGCTCACTGGGTCGGTGGGAGGTACCCCTATGGACCCGTGATGCAGGCGCCAGCTCCTTATATGGAGCACCAGAAAGCGGTAACTATAAGGAATGATGTTAATTTGAAGAAGGAAAGTTTGCGGGTTGAGCCAGATGAAGAGGATCCTGGAAAATTCCTTGTCGCTTTTACATTCGATGCTACTGTTGCTGGAAGGTAAAGGCTAAAGCTTTAATCTGTTTTTGTTGCTATCAATGTTTGCTAGTTTGATCATGTGCTTTTAGTTAAGCTATGCTTGTGATGTTCTATGCTATTCATTTTTTAATTTTCATGGACTTTGATTGAATGTTCACTTGCTTAGCTGTTTCTGTGTTGGCTTGTTTAAGTTTGTCCAATATGCTTCGTTCATTTGAATATTGTTTTTGTAACGACTTGAAATTTCTAAATTTTCTTACTGAGGCGCCTCCTGCTAAGGAGGTGTTACAGTTTTCCCTTGGTTTTGAGATAGTTAAGCTTACCGTACTTGGTTTCGGCTTACCTTACTATGTTTGTAATTGGTTTGATAGAAGCTGGAGGATTACATCTAACGTGGATGATGCCTCAGTTGAGAGAGAGAGAGATGCCTGATAGAATTGTTAGTTTGGGCAAAAAAAACCCCCAAAATGTGCTAGTAATAGTGTAGAGGATTAACCAAAGAATTTTGGGCTAGTTAAAGAAATTTAGGCAAGTTCAAGGACCAAAGTATGACTTTTTCCATTTCTTTATGCTTGAAAGTTTGCTTTTTATGAATCTAGCATAAATAATTGACTGATTCATCTCATGGAATTTTTGACTTCATACTTGTTTTGATATTTATGACAACGTCTTCAGGCTACTTATAGTAGTTTCCTGTGAATCATTTTGCAGCTATGGTTGTGTCCTTACTCTTCCTTTAGTAGCATTTATATGTAACATGTTTGTTTTGTTGTGTTTTTAATTCCTCGGTCAACTCCATTTGCGGTTTTCTTTGTGTACTTGTCTGTTTTGCGTATCCGTATGTTATAGATGTCGAGCTGGATTTCATGTTCATTTACTTGATGGATTCACCATGATGTGTTTGTACTTTATTATTGAATGGAAATGAAATTGACATTTGTTTGTTCATCCAACAGTATCACTGTTTATTTCTTTGCGAAAGAAGGCGAGGATTGCGTCCTAACTCCAACAAAAGAAGACATTCTCCCGCCAGTAACAGTGAATTTCGAACAAGGTCTAGGCCAGAAATTCCGGCAGCCATCTGGAACAGGGATCGATTTCACTATGTTCGAGGAGAGAGAATTACTGAAAGAGGGTGAAATGGATGCATATCCTGTAGCAGTAAAGGCAGAGACTTCTGCTCCAATTCAAGATGGAGAAGAAGGAAATGCAGGCACGAATTCTCAAATAACACAAGCAGTGTTCGAGAAGGAGAAAGGCCAGTACCAGTTAAGGGTAGCAAAGCAAATTCTGTGGGTGAATGAGAAAAGGTATGAGTTGCAAGAGATTTATGGAATTGGAACTTCAGTTGAAGGAGATGTCGATGCAAATGATCCAGGAAAGGAATGTGTCATTTGCTTGTCTGAACCACGAGACACTACTGTTCTTCCCTGCCGCCACATGGTTAGCGGATAATCTTTTTCATTCCGTTAAAATGCATCAAGATCCCTGGACTTGGCAACTTTCATGCGATGCCATCCCGAGCTTTCAAAAGTTCCAATCAGCCCTATGAACTTGAGAAAAGTGCACCAATTTGCTTCATCAACGTCACATGTCAACTTTTAGTTGGATAGTGAAAGATTAGAAAAATGAAACTTTTGATAAGTCAAATCACCCATAATATGACGTGGCGTCGAGGAGGTAAACTGGTGCACTATTGCTAGCTCCCTCAGGGGAGCAAATTGGAACTTCTTGAAAGTTGAGCCTGGAATCAGGCAAAAGCTGCCAATGTTCAGGTGTCTTGAAAATCAATGATGTATTTGCATTTGGCAAAGATGTTTAATTGAGTTATGTTGTTTGTTGCAGTGTATGTGCAGTGAATGTGCAAAAGTTTTGAGGTTCCAAACAAACCGGTGCCCGATATGTCGACAACCTGTTGAAAGGCTTTTAGAGATAAAGGTCAACAATGGACCCGAAGAACGGGAGGAGTGAAGGTGCTTTGCCCTCTTGCTGTATAGTAGTTTGTTGTTTCCTTTTTGAGTTCTTGTCTTGCTTTCAAATAATCAAACTGGAAAATATATTCAATTTGCAGTAGTACATTAGCGTTGTGCCTTCGGGCCAATGCCTATGGCTTGTACGGGTGCTAAATGCCAATAGCATGAAAAAAGATAGCAGCCTATTTATAGTCGTTTTGAAACCTGTCATCATTTGGTTTATGTTTTGGCGTTTCAAAATTCAACTTTCTGGGTTCGGATTTGTAATTTCGGCATAAAAGGTGTCTGAAAGTTTCGGTGACCGAAGACTTGTATGTCTCGAAAATCTTGTAAAACTTGCAAGTATTATAGTTTGTTGCATTATCCACGGATACACATATATGGGCTTTAAGACATAAGTCCAGTCAAGTTTGTTTTATTTATTTATTTAAAAGAAAAAAGAAGAAGAGAACTTCTAGCATAATCACAGACATGAACGGTCACTTTCCAGATTCCTCTCCTTGTTCATCCCTTTCTTCCTCTTCTCCCTGTCTTTAATTTCAATTCGGTTCTTTACATGTGCCAAAATTACATTTCCACCTCCAGATCCAATTTTTGTGGTCGGATTTCTAATTTTTGTTGCTAAATGTCAACGGTTTTGGAAAAATAATATGTTTTTCATTGTTTTGATCGTTGGTTTTGTATGTTGGTGTTTCGATGGAGAGACAAGACTTGTCATCTCGATTATCTAGTAACAGTTGCATTGCAAATGCTATATTCATACATTAATTTGGTGTGTAGGAACTCATTAAATTCTCAACTGATAACTGTGATCTGTTTGAAGACATCAAATATTAACTCAACGCCTCCGATTGTCCTTGATCTGAATCCAACACACACAATGCTTTAATTTATTAACCCAAAAGTATTATGTATTTGAATAAAATATTTGGACAAGTGAGATTCAATTTTATCGACCCATCTGCACTAAATCACATCTGATCTTCTGACTTGATTCGATACACCAATACTCATTCTATTGGGACTCGTTTGGTTGGCGGAATGACTATTCCGTGGAATAGGAGAAAAATGAATAGAAAAATGTAGAGCATTGCATAGAATCCTTAAAACGGATGGAATAATTATTCCTAACTATCAAACATTTCATGGAATAACTATTCCTTACCGAGAGGAGGAATAACTATTCCATGACATGTGTGATAGCTATGAATAGCTATTTCATCCGTTTTAAGGATTCTATACAAATACTCTACCAATTCTAATCTTGTTTCATTCGTTTATCTCCTATTCCGCGGAATAGTCATTCCGCCAACCAAACGAGCCCTTATTGTTTTACAAGAAAACAAAACAACAGCTTGTAAAGCTATCGTCAAATATTCATCATCTTTAATTATTTTATCAACTCATAATTTTTTATTCTTTCCGACTGAATACATTGTATACTGATACTATTTTATTATTTTAATAAAGTTAGTGCTTTTTTACAAACTTATTAGTTTGCACTTTTATTCAAATTTTGCACTTTTATTCCATGACTTGCAACTGACATCATAAACACACAACAGAATTCATTCAACAACATTAAACAGTAAAAACAACACACACAGCTGGCTGTTTATTTAAGCTTAATTGCCCAACCAGAAAGGCAACTTAGGATGTCTTGATAGCACCCCTACAGGAACAAACTCAAACCAACTTATACAACATGACTCCCATTAAAGTAACACTTGAACCATGGGATCAAACTAACTAATGATCAAAATTGACCACTAATTAATCTCCCCACCATTGATGAACAAACACACCACTGCTTCTTAACCTCTTCAACAGCTCAACGCAGTATTTGCTTGCTACAACACCCTTGCCATCATCATCTACATTGTCTTTGCAGCTTAAGAACATCTCATCAATGAAGCAGATAACTCCACTTTCAAATAACTAAGTAAGAAATTTCATCGTCTTCTAATGGATCCAGATCTTCACTAAGAAAACTCAGACTCGTTCTCAGCCAAGAGCTTCGATTTGGTGGAGGGGGAAACTACTAGGATATTAAACAATCAATCAGTAACAAAAACGGATTCTCGATGAAAATTCATCAAAACGTAAGGCGATGAAGAATGGATTATGCAGTATCGTTGGGCTAACAAAATACTAACAAAACAGAGCAAAGATTTAATGTTGACGGAAGAATGGGCCATTAATTTACAATGTAAGTAGGGCAAAGATCGTACCTTAATGGACAATAGGCGAGTCGTTGATGAAGAAAAGAGTTGAACACCTCCAAAAAGATT
>CAOJBI010727824.1:0-12030 GCA_948277035.1 Euphorbia corollata
TCTCGAACTACACAACCATGCCCCATCCTCCTGCCCTGCTCAAAAATGCTAGCATCAACGTTGCATTTAATCCAACCCGAACTAGGCAAACACCACTTCACAGCCCTATCAACCCGAGAGGCAACAAAATCTACCTTATTAGCCTTTACCCACTCAGTTAGAAAACCCACGCCATGCCCAATAACCTGAGAAGCAATCTTAAACTTTAATCCTTGCCAAATCCAATTATTTCTCCTAGCCCATATTGCCCAAAGGACACAGCCCACCTTACCCAGCAAAACGTCACCTTGCTCCATCACCCAAGACCACCAAGCTGTGAAATTCGAAACACCCAGTGGCCATCCATTCCCAAAAAATTCAGTCCAGACCGAAATTGCAAAAGGACAAGTCACAAGTGCATGATAGATTGTTTCCACTCCATCCCGACATAGAGAGCAAATCGGATCAATCTCCACTCCCCTATGTTGCAGTGCCACCGTCACTGGAAGGGTCTCCGTTGCTGTCCGCCAGAGGAACAATTTCACCCTCACCGGAATCTTCAAAGTCCAGATCTTGCTCCAAATGGCATCAACGAAATTAGCAGGTAAGCTATTTAATGAGCTTTCTTTCAATAATGCATAGTAACATGACTTTACTGTAAAAGTCCCATTTTGCTCCAAACGCCAATAATATGAATCCTCCTCATCTTTGAACCATGGTATCTTAACTTTAGTAATTTCTTGCTGAATATCTTCGGGGAATAGTTCGGCTAGCAATTCCCGATTCCAATTCAACCCATCTTCTGAGAAAAGCCTATCCACTGTGTCATCTTCCATACCGAGAGGTATAGCGGAATTAATCAAATGATTTTGGCCCGAAATCAACCATCCATCTCTCCAAATTCTGATTTTGCTTCCGTTTCCAATCCTCATCCCAACCCCTTGCCTCACTATTTCTTTTGCTGCCATAATGCTCTTCCAGGTGAAACTCGAATTGGTAGTTACATTTGCCTCAAGAACAGAACAGTTCTTAAAATATTTTTGCTTGAATACTCTGCTCATGAGAAGGTTCGGCTGTGTTAATATCCTCCATACCTGCTTAGCCAACATAGCTAAATTAAATTCTCTAAGCTTTCTGAAGTTCAAGCCACCTTTCTCCCTTTCTAAACACAACCGCTCCCAACGCATCCAGTGTAATGACTTACCCCACCAGAAATCTGAAAAAATCTTCTCAAGGCTCGCAATTAAATAGCTAGGCAAACGAAACACTTGCATAGCATAGAGGGGAATCGCTTGCGCCACTGATTTCAAAAGCACTTCCTTACCTCCGATCGAAAGCCTACGTCTCTTCCAGCTCAGTACTCTTTTATGAGCCTTATCTAGGATGTAATCAAAAGCCTGCTTCTTCGACCTGCCAATTAAGGACGGAAGTCCAAGATACAATCCATGATCCTCCACTTCCATTACTTCCAAACTGTTTACAATCTCTCTTTTAACATTGTTTGTAACATTCGGACTAAAGGAAATTGATGATTTTTGATAGTTTATCCTTTGGCCTGAAGCATTCTCATAAATCATAAAGCAGTTCTGCAGCACTTCAGCCTCCTCCTTATTGGCTTTAAAATAAAATAGACTATCGTCAGCGAACAACAAATGAGATAAAACAGGGGCATGAGGGGATAACTTACAGCCATGAAGGGAACCCGAGTTGATACGGTCAGATATAAGTGCAGTGAGTCCCTCGGTACATAAAACAAACAGATAAGGCGATAATGGATCACCTTGTCGTAAACCTCTTCTTGGACGGAAGGCCTGAAAATTCCCATCCTTGTGAGTAAGCTTGTATGAAACAGTCGTAACAAAAAGCATAATCAAATTCACAAGGGGACTCAGAAAACCAAATTTCAGGAGCATAAATCGAACATAATCCCATTCAATTCTGTCATAGGCTTTCGACATATCAACTTTAAGAGAACATAGACCCGATTTCCCCAATATTTTCTGTTTCATATAATGATTAACTTCAAAACCTAATAAGATGTTATCGGTGATCGTTCGTCCAGCAATGAATGCACTCTGGACCTCTGATGTAATCAAATCCATAACTGGTTGGATTCTATTAGTAACCATCTTAGACATGATTTTAAAGAGAACATTACATAAAGAAATTGGTCTGAGGTCGGTCACTCTCTCAGGGATTTTCTTTTTCGGGATCAGCACTATATTTGTATTATTAATGCCACTAGGAAGCCAATTAGTATGGATACAGTGCAAATAAAATTTCGTTACCTCCTCTTCAACTATGCTCCAAAACTTCTGGTAGAAGCCCGGATTGAAACCGTCTGGTCCCGACGCTTTATCAGGACTCATCTGAAAGAGAGCCAGCTTAACCTCCTCCTCAGTGAAAGGTCTCATCAACTCTGCTTGCAACTGAGAAGGAATACGCTGCTGGATTAAGTTCATTATATTCGTGCAGTCCGACCCATTCGATTGAAATAAAGACACATAGAAACTTTGTATTACCTCCTCTAAGCCTTGACCCCATTGGACCCAATCACTCTCCTCATTCTTCAATTGTTTGAAACTGTTTTTCCGCATTCTACTGGAAGCTGACTGATGGAAAAAACGTGAATTCTGATCCCCACCTTGTAGCCAATTTACCTTAGCCCGCTGCTGCCAGTACTCCTCTTGTTGTTTCAATAGATCACCCAACTCTGCTTTCTTTGCTATGTATTCATCAGCAACATCCCACCCATGGTCCATTTGAAGCCCCTTCAGTTCTTCTCTGCACCTTCTTAACCTCTTTTTAAACAAAGCCCTCTGACCTCTGCCCCAACTTTCAAGATCACCTGCCAAAACACTTAACTTATCTAGTAAAGCCAAGTGCTTATGGTTCGACCAAAAATTATCAATTAGCACCCTGCAATTTGGGTTTAAAGCCCATGTGTTCTCAAATCTAAACTGGGGCAGCCTACTCGTAGAAAATGGATTGCAATGGAGCAATAAAGCCGTATGGTTTGATTCCGCAGTAATGATATTATCCACTCTTGCCGCGGAGAAAATTTCACTCCACTGCATGTTGGCCACAACTCGATCAAGACGCTCAGCCATCCAATTTGAGGTCCCTCGCCCCCTCTCCCACGTGAACTGACAACCCGTCATGCCAATATCTACCAATCCACACCAATTCAAAGTTTCTCTAAAACCATTTAGCAATCCCATTGCACGAGGCCTTCCGCCAATCTTCTCATTAACTGTCAACATATCATTAAAATCCCCAATGACACACCACGGTAGATTATCAATGGCTCTCAACGTTTTCAAACAATCCCAAGATTCCTGACGCCTTCTCCTACTACCTTCCGGAAACCCATAAAAACAAGAGAGCCTCCATTTATCCTCCTCCCCCTTAAATAAAACATCAATATAATTCCGACTAAATTTGTTAAGTTGTAGTAACTCTTTCTTCTTCCACATAAGAGCCAACCCTCCTCCATTATTGATATGAGATACATAGAAAAGACCCTCAAACCGAATACGATTCTTAACAACTTCAACCCTTCCCCTATCCACTTTAACCTCCATAAAAAACAACACATCGGGCATGAAACAAGGCACAAGGTCCTGCAATTCACGAACCGTAGAGGCCATACCCAAACCTCTACAATTCCAACTCAAAAGCTTCATTTGTCCTCGCAGACTCCCCCTTCGGAGCCCGCATTAAAAAAACCTTTTTCATTGCTAAAAGAGCCATCTGTATCTATTGCCATTAAAGAATCACTGACATTTATTCTCTTACGTTTTGCATCAAGGGGCAGCACTTCATTCTCCTTATTACCACACTGCTTTAAAAACGCCCTTGTTGCATGTATTTGCATGGCAACATCACTTACTAAGTCAGGCATATCATTCTCGCCACTACTTCCTCCATCTGCCCTAAACTTAGAACCATCCTCATCCCTAAGCCATTTATCCTCCTCCGTCGGCAGCATACGACGGCTTACCGCTTTGATAGATTGGTCATATAATCTCGGCGGTGCTCCTGTCTGTGAGTATAGCAACGGACAAATACTTTTCGTATGTTGGAACATGCCGCAAATGTAACAAAAAGACGACAATCTTTCGTAACGAAACTGTAATACCACATGACTGCCTGCATTAATTCTGATACGCATTCTCCTCTTGATGGGTTTAGTGATATCAACCAGAATTCTAATACGTAGATACATAGGACTGGCAATTCTGAAATTATTATCATCTGAATCAAGGTATGACCCTACAAAATTACCAACTGCCTCACATAAGGTTGTCGATACATAACCCAATGGAACCCCAAATACTTGCACCCAAAACGGTGATGAGGAAATTGGAACAGTTTCGGGATCGTCACCATCCGCTATCGGAGACAGGGCTAACAACTTCGAATTAAACGACCATGGGGTTCCCTTCCACACCCTCTCATGATCGACAATATGGAAGAATTTAAAAAGAAAACGATTGCAACTACGTAACTTTTTAACATTGACTCCAAACTTCGGCTGCCATAAACCTGCCAGAGTCCTTCTTAATGCCATCTCGTTTACCTCTTTATCAGATTGCACTTGTCCTACAAAAAATTTTAAAATGACATGTTAAGAAAATATATGATTAAATAGAATTAAAAATCAACTTTGGAGTTTGAGATAAGGTACGAGAGTGAATAAAAGAAAACATGTAATTTTGTAAATACGAATTTATTAAATAATAATTGTTTGAAAATCAATACCAAATATCAATCTTGTGACTTGGCCAAGACATAACTCGAACCAAAATATTTATATTTTTAATCACATGATATAATCTATTTATTTACCTGGTCTAGTCATATAATTTATTTAGCTTCTATGTTGTGCAATAGGTTTTTTGTTTCTTACAATATTATAATTACAACCTATTTAGTCCTTCTACCATGTGACATATTACATTTTTTGAATATAGATTCTAATTGAATAATGTAATTGAAAAAAATTGTAAGCTAAATCATGCTTCTATGAAGCTGGGTAGGCCTGGGATTCACACGAAAATTATTGACATAAAAAGTTATTTTTTACTTTTTTAATATCAAACAATAATTATAAACGAAATGTTTACAATTATTTTTTGCTATTTCTAAGAGTAAAAAATGATAAAAAATAACAATAACAACGCAATAGAAAAGGACACATCCTACTCTTCTTCTTTTTTATATCTTCATTTATTATATAAAAATGTATTAGTTATTGACACCAGAAGTTTAATGGTCTGATTGGTTAATATTTGATATCGAAGAAACAAATTCCAAACACCATAGGTAAAAATATATATTTCAGAAAAAAACATTTAAAAATCTAATTTGACATATTATATATATGTATATCAGAAGTGCAGCAGCATTTGAAATTTATTGGATGAGGTTTCAACCAACTAGGATCAATCAAAAGCCAAAAATGTTCTAATTGAAACTATATAATAAAAAAAATGCAATATTTCAAGTCTAGTCTCCATTTATTTCATTTATGCAGTGAAAGTGTTTATGCTATCAGTACAACAAATACAACACAAGAATTCAAAAAACTCAAACTTTACAAGGTCCACTTCTTTCTTCCTCAATTTTTACATGCTAAAATTGTATCATGCATGACCATAATGCAACCCAACTCTACTAAACATCCTCTGCCTACCGAATACCGAGTCCCGGAATATCAACTAACTGGTTTTCTTCGGCTGTACTTCGATTCATCTTGATCTACACTATAACATTCTAGCTAGATTCTAAATGATTGTGTTGGATGTTTCGAAGCACAATTTTCGCAAATACTTTAGTTTCAATGGGAGCTGAGGCAGCTGCAGCAGCGGCTCTTAACACCCTTGATGCTCCTATAGATTGCAAGAGACTTGTGTGGTGCAGTGTGTGCCGTCCTCCAGGCATCGTAAACTGTGTCGATCAAGAATTACTGACAAATTTTAGAAATAAAATTTCGTAAAGAATTGATTGGCGAAAAAAGGAGGGAGTTAGGAGGTGACCTGAAGAAGAGCAAAGGCAGAACATGCCTTGAGTATCGATGAATGGTTCCTTAACATAGCGACAAATCTAGCAATCTCTGCTTCACTGATAAAAGATATAAAAAGTATAAATGTGAAGGTCTGATAAGGAGTGGCCTAAAATATACTGCGCTTTCCCAGGTGCTGTCCCGAAAAGCCGCAATTACAAATTTTCTATAGAACAACATATTTTGATCTTGGATAGAAGATTTTTGACTCTTAATACTAATTAATTAGGATCTATATGCTATTGATTTCTCAATGTCAAAATTTGCGCTTACTTGGAAAGCTTGAAAATAGAAACTTTTTGTAATAGCAACATGGGAAAGCAATCATAAACTGACCCTAAATTATATAGCGTTGTCCTACGATGAATTTTGGTAATAAGGAAGAGTAATGTGGGCAAAATGAAAACCTGCATCGAAGAAGGCCAGCTTCTGGAATTCGTGCTGCTTCTGCTACTTCCATAAGAGCTGCTGGGGCTGATGAAGTGACCCCAATGGAAAAACTTCGCAAATCAGAAAAAGAACGCACAAATAATTCGATATTCCTCAAGGCGATTCTTTTAATCATATCGGAGCTCACAACACTCTTGAAACCAACCGCTGATGAAGACCCCACTTCTGGAATTTCATCCATTCTGTGCGTAAAACACCTCATTCTCGTGAACTTCTGCACAAAAAAAAAAAGTCGAAACAAAGAATCTGACGTGTACCTTCCATCGAAGATGTATGCCAATGCTAGTGCAGCCATAAATCGTGCCATTTTTGAGACCGATTGAGTACAAAGATGAACAAGATTTGCAACTCCTCCACCTTCCACTATGCGAGCTGCATTAGCAGGATTAAAAGCTAGGTTCCAGAGAGCACCTGCAGCAGTCTCATGGACATCCTGAAAAAAAAAAAATTCGATTCAAGTTCCAATTTATATCATTGATGCTGTAAAAGGAATTGAAATCACTCTTTGATGAATACGTAATAGTTCTATAAGGTATAGAACATTTTACTGATGGTTTATAGAATGTAACTAAAATGAATTAAGAAAATTATAGTTTGGTTTTATGTTTAGTAATCCAAGTTTAGTGTAGCTTACTGCAACTTCCGAGCCAGCTAATGATATAAGTGGAGCTACACCACCCGCTTCTCCAATTGCCAAACTAATTTAACAGTAAACGAAAAAACACATTAGTAGGGTAGAACATGATAATAAATGCAACTCTTTTAAATTATGCGTGCTATATATTAAAATATACGAATTAAGTTGTAAAAAACAAAAAATGGGAAGAAACGGCAATCTGTTCAATTACGGAGTTAAAAAATGATAAATATTTTCCACATTATCTGAACAAATCAATCATTCTACATGTTGGAAATCGCAATTTTATGCATAGAGGGAACTTAGAGAAGTTGAATGATGAATAAGTAATATAATCTGATGAAGAAATCATCTTTAAAGCAAATTATTCATTAACTTGAAGTAAACATATGAAAGTTATAATCTTTGATGATGCAAATGCATTTGGATGAATTCAGAGCAATGGCACAACTAAAAGAAGAAATTACCAGTTAGCTTCTGACACAGACAATCCCCAGAGAGCACCAGCAGCCCTTTCTTGAAGACCTTGAGAGGAATACGAGCAAGATTGTGCAAGAGAAACCTATTACAATATTCCGTCTAGTTACGTATAATTCCATTAAATCACACTATATGTTAACATTCTTGTGTCTCTCCAAAGAAGCATGCATTGCTATTGGGAGTAATGAAGAATGATGAACCAAAGCAAGGCTGCTACTTTCCCATTGAAAAAGAAAACATAAAAATGAAGTAGAGAAAAGAAAAGAAATGAGATGCTATGCAGTTGCACTATTTACCAAGGCCACAATGCCGCCAGCTTCTGCTATCGCTTCACGATTTTTGTCATCAAATGATAAGTTCCATAATGCACCAGTCGCTTCATGTCTATTTGCAAATAATTACATGGTAAACATTCAGAAGATATATCAGTATAAAGTATTTACAGGTACAAGAAGTCAAAACAGGATACAAAATCAAAATTTATCTGATTACGCAAGGACTTTGGTCTTTTGACATAGTTGAATTGAATCACCCTAAATTGCTTTTTGCATATGGCCAATGTGAAGAGACTAATATTACCTTACACCTTCATGTTGAGAATAAGTGAGTTGGACAAGTGCTTCAAGTGCTCCTGCCTCTTGACCAACAGCTGCATTATTGCCGTTGCTGTCTCCATGAGCAGCCAAATTTGCCAATGCGCGAGCAGCCTAAATATAAAATAATGAAATGCAAAGTTAAAACAAATGTTAAAGCTAAAACTCACTTTCAGTTCAGTATATTGGTCACATACTCACATATCGCTTATAAAGATTGTTTACGCCATATCAATGCTAAGAAATTATAGTTTTATCATTTCAATTCCAACAACATTGTGACTCATCAAGATTAATTAAATATGAAAAAATGCAACATGGAAAAGAATTATGAATAGGAAATTCAGTATCAGCAATACTAGCCATGTGCTGTGAAAAGGCTTCAGAGAGATGAGTGCTTATCGAAGTTTCAAGTTGAAAATGGACAACCCCTTTCTCAAGACAAAGCTTGGCTCAGTTTAAAAGTTCAAGATTCATATTATGATTCAAATTGTGCTTTTCCAACTTCATTTTTCACATCATTAAACTGTTAAATCAATATCAAAAATAACCAGAAAGCCCCATAGCCCACATCTACACAAATTTGATACATAGGCAACTAATTATATAATTTTCCATCAAATCACCAATTTTAGTAATAACTGTTATTAGAGCAGCTAAATTAGCATCACCTGCTCTTGCACTCCTTCAAACTTGCACGATCTAGCAAGCATCACCAGTGCATGGACACCACCTGCCATTGCAACTTCCAAGCTGCATTTGTCATCAGCTGCCAAATTCGCCAGTGCTCCAGCTGCACGCTCCTGAAAAAAAAAACAGCAAATACAGGATCACAGCTTATAGTTAAAATGCCACGTCAGCTGTCGAATCATGTAGGAAGCGATAATTGTATTCTAAATTATGCAAGGTACATACAAGAACAGCATCACTGCTCGTCTGCCATTTGAATAAGAGATCAACCAATGCTTTTATACCACCAGCCTCAGCAATGGCACCCTATGAGCAAAAATAGATTATTATTAATGATGGAATTTCGAGGTTAGTAAATAACTAACATGTCGATTCAAATTTTTAACAACCTTGTGCTCCTCTCCCACCGAAAGATTCCATAAGCCTCCGGCTGCCTCTTCAGCAACTAATCTATTCATTGACCTTGCCAGGTCAGAAAGGATTGTGATCCCTCCAATTTCAGCAATTCCCTTGGCTACTTTTGAATCAACCGACAAATTTGCTATTGCCTGTTAATTGGAACAAAAATTGAAATGAAAAGCTCATTAACATATAATTTAATGTTCTTTTTCATTCTTTTACCTTAGCTGTTTCAGACTGAAGCCCTTCTTGACAAGATTTCGCAAGGTGCAAAAGCTTTTGTATGCCACCATTCTGCATCACTGCCTCCGCTCTGCGACTATCAATGGTGGCATTTTCATCGTCAATGACGACAAAAGTAGCAAGAGCAGTAGCTGCTCTTTCTTGTACATCTTCTTCTGAGCTTTGCAATAAATAAAGCAATAGTTTGGTCCCTTGCTTCAGCCAGAAAAGATCAAGATCCTTTGGATTGTTCTCAGCTATTCGCAAAAGTGAATGCGAGAGTACCTTTTCAATCCACAAGACAATGTCATTCAAGTTTCCATTGCCGATCTTTAATTTCCTCCAAGAAGAGAACACATTGCTCTCATTTTCAGTAGTATCGGCAAATAATGAGGCCACTGCTTTCGAGATGTCATCACGAACAGTTAATATTATTTTACCTTTATATGAATATTCCATGTCATGATCAACTTCAGCTTCGAAAATGGGGCAGTTCAAGACAGACAAAACTTCTAACTTTTCAGAAAATACTAGCAGTCTCCTGATAGAACTCAGACTAATATCAGTTCTTGACACATCTAATCCCACCAAATTGGGCAATTTACTCAAAACATGAGAGGCTAAACCCCACTTCAAGTTTCTTGTTCCAGCAACCGATAAAAACTGAACAGAAGCGAGATTTTCCAATGCCATTTCGTCAATAGTATCAGATTCCATAAATGCAACCTCCAGCAAGTTCCCACAATTCTTAGCCAAAGCATTTATAGCATCTGAACTAACTCTTTTAACACCTGAAAGGTGAAGACTTTTCAACTTGGGGCAACAAAGGGCTATTGCTTTGATCGCATCACTACTGAGCCTTTCGCAAAAATTTGGTCCAAGTTGGAGACTTTCAAGCATCTCATGTCGAGCAGCTATGATTGAGAGAGTAGCATCAGTGATTTCTCGACAGGAATCACCACTTATTACACGAAGCCCCCTCGCTTGAAGGCTAATAACTGCGTTAGCTGACTCTGCCCCTCGAAACCTAAACTTTCGTAGATTTTGACATCTAGAAGAGAGTGAGATTGCTGCTTCAGTATCGAACTTGTGTGTTCGAAGGTCAAGTGAATCCCATAGACAATGGGTGGAACCTAATAATCTGAATGTTTGGCATGTAGACGACAAGCTAGCTCTGTCTCTATAGTTCAAATACGAATAAAGTTGAATGACAGTGTCATTAGGTAAACATGTCCAATCAAGTTCATTATTTGTAGTCTCTGGATTAGTGTCTCCAATTTCCTTACTTCTGCCAGAATCTGATAACTTTCTCCTCACACTTCGTGTCATGTTTAATGTTGTCAATACCAGAAAAAGGATTCTGCAAATAGTCCATCAATTAAACATATGCTTAACTTGTCAATTAAATGGAAACTGCATGTTTTTAACTTCAAATCCAGTAACAATAGAGAGAAAGCAAAAAAAGACAAACAGATTTCAAATGCTCAAATAAACAGCAACGAATTCCATGGAACAAATTACAGCATTCAATCGAACAAGTTCAAAATTCTAGTATACTAAAGACCTAAGATTGGAAAATTCAGATACATCAGATAGAACAATCTCTTATTCAACAATCAAAACAATCCCATAGCCCAAAAGATTATGTTATTCATTCAACCATCAATACACCAATACTCAAGCACAGGAGAGTATAAACAAAGCAAAGCAATAAAGCAATCAACTTTAAGCAAAATCAATGAAAAACACGAAATGGGTAACCTGTATCACGTCCCTACCGTTCGTAATCAGAGTACTGAAACGGTATTGAAGAATTGGTTTGTAATTATATATGAAAGGAAGGTTCTTGAAGGAGTACAATGGTGATCGAAAGCGAAGAAGGAGAGGAGTGAAGTTGAAGCCAAATTGATTATGGATCGTTGTAGCTGTGTTTAAAAGAAGGGAATTGAGCAGAGAATGAAGGGTATAAGGAGAGGTTGAAGAAGAAAGGTAGAATTTGGTCGTGTCTGGAATACAGAAACCTCAGTGATATACATTAATGTTTGGTTTGGCAATTCAATTATATACACCATTTTATGATTTTGTGATTAGTAATTTCGAACTGTTTAATTGAATGGTTGAAAAAACAAATTCATTACCAAGTTGTAAAAAACATGTCTACTGCACAAAAGTTTAATAATGGAGATGGGAAGTCAATTTTGACTTGCATTATATTTTGTTTGTTTTTGAACTATGGTGAACTTCATTCATGTAATAATTCACAATGTCATGCCAAAACAATATTTATAATGTGGTTATTATGATTAGTTTCATATACATTTGCAATTCAGTGAACGTGCCAGAATTTTTTCATTGAAGTGAAAATTCCGTCAAATTTCTTTTATATATATTTTCTCGACAGCTGCAGAGGTATATGGTAAAGTTTCCATTGAATGTATTGGTGAGGAACGATTCGCATTTTTATTGCCAATTACTCCAATAATTTTGATAAGTTTTTTGTTGATTACATGTTC
>CAOJBI010730249.1:0-11176 GCA_948277035.1 Euphorbia corollata
GAAGGAAGTCCATAAAATCTCTGTTTTGGATATAAGATTGGCAAATGCTGATAGGCATTCTGGGAACATTCTGTGGAGGAAATCTGCGGAAGATGGGCGAACTGTTCTGATTCCTATCGATCATGGATACTGCCTGCCTGAGAGCGTAAGTATTGCTTACTTGGCATACTTACATTTGCTGGCAACTTTGTGCTATGTTGACATTGTCTTATTAATATTACTAGGTTTCACTTGCTTTATCAAAGCTGTTATAGAACATGACACGTTAGTCAGTTCAACAGCTTCTATTTGAGCTCTTCATTATGTTTTTTTTTTTGTCTTGCTTTCCAGTTTGAAGATTGCACTTTTGATTGGCTGTATTGGCCTCAAGCTCGTCAACCCTATGACTCAAGTACGGTGGAGTACATAAAATCACTAGATGCTGAGGAGGATATTGGTCTTCTGAAGTTCCATGGATGGAATATTCCTGTGGAATGTGCAAGAACGCTTCGGATATCCACCATGCTTCTGAAGAAGGGAGTAGAGAGGGGGATGACACCCTTTGCTATTGGAAGCATAATGTGCAGAGAAACCTTAAAGAAGGTGTCCCCCATTGAGGAGATTGTCAAAGAAGCAAATGACTGTGTGCTTCCCGACTCAAGTGAAGCCGCATTCATAGAAACCGTATCCCATGTTATGGACCGCTATCTTGATGGCGTGGCTGGATCTCTACATTGATCGTTTGTTGTCAATATTGTGCAGATGACAGAATTACCTTTGTGTCAGTAGCTGGTTTTATATTCTTTCATGACTGTTGCAGATTTTTTTTTCAATTTTCTCAGTAAAACTAAGGGTCAGAATCTGATTCTTTGAAGGACACGCACAATTGGGATATTGTGCCATTCTTTCATAACAGTGGTATGAGAAATGTATTCTCTGATCACTATCTTCTTATTCACTTAAACTTGAGGCTGGTACATTTGTACACCACCTT
This sequence comes from Euphorbia corollata, assembly GCA_948277035.1. Lineage (NCBI taxonomy): Eukaryota > Viridiplantae > Streptophyta > Magnoliopsida > Malpighiales > Euphorbiaceae > Euphorbia > Euphorbia corollata. The sequence goes on from CAOJBI010730249.1 coordinate 974, forward strand.
AACAGTTGATTAGTTTGTAAACACTGAATTAAGTCAATTCGACCCCCCCTATGACCAGGTTCAGCAAATGTAACCTAACCAACTTTTTCGGTTATCATATCACAAGGAAGTGACGGTTTTCAGGAACAAGAAAAGGCTGATTATTATAATTTCATAATTAATTCAGCAGGCAGCGGGTCGGCAAATGTACAACAACAGCACAGTTCCTATAAAACAAAAGGAGAACATGTTAATGTGCATATATTATGATACAGGGTGTTTCCCACGGTCATGATGAAAGCGCAGCAGCTGTTTATACGGAATTGTAGATGCATGCTCGAGCCTTGCCTTGCCCCTTTTTTTTTTTGGCTTGTTTGACCATCCAATGCTTTATCACTGGAAAGACTCGACACATCTGCGCTTCTTTCACTGAACGGATAAGCCTTCGTCTAATCGGTGCACCATTAGACAAGTGGTTTACTTCTCCATTCCCAAATCAAAACCGGTTGCATATCTTCTGCTATATTGGGACCTGACTGGCTGAAGGTTACTCTTTTTAGGTAACAACTAATGCTGAAATCCATTATGAGTTTATGATCAACCTCTGCTCCACTGACAGAATAACTTATATAAGTGTTCTAAATATTCCCCTTTCATCAGAATCCACATTTCCATTGTCCCCTGCAAAACTTACCACCTCTCCTGCATATACCCTATTCCAAATCTCTTTTTCTTCTCTATCCTTATCTCCGATAAGTCCTTCTCCGCTCTCAATCTTCCGACTCCGACTTCAATTTTTCATCTAAATTTCTAACACTTGTGTGCAATTATTTGCAATTAAGCTCATTATGAAAATTGATCTTCTAGTGAAATTTTGTGCAAGTGTTCAAATATAAAAAAAAATAAGAAAAGAAACATGGTTAACTACTTGTAAAGTTTAAAATTAATGTCTGAATCTTCATGGAGCTGTAAAATACAGAGCATTGAATATTGAATATCCAGCATTCATACATTTGGATTCTCATGATTCTGCATGTACTAATATTACAAAAGAAGCAGCACAAACACCTAACTGCAGAGATTTGGTATGCAAGCACCACCTTCTGGATTCTGTTGTTCTTTCCAAATACGTCCCGTCACCCTTAGCTTAAGCTCTTTCCTATCCCCTCCAGAGAAGAAAAGTGCCATGTTTCTCTGTATAATGAGGCCATCATGGCTATCCCTAACCTTCCTGTGGCTATCTCTAATGCTTCTAGGGGTGCCTTCCCATATCAGCTTCCTTCCATTTCCCCCTACCTCCAGGCTATAGCTGTAGCTACGAGCTTCTGTCTCGTCACCCATGAAACGCAGGAATGCCATATACACAGGTGCCATGCCTAGCTGGAATGCTTCAAAATGGAGACAGAAGTATTTCCCGAAACAGTGGAAAACCTACCATTCAAAATCATCACAGCTATGGATAATAAGTAGTCCCTAAGAAACATCACATAAAAAGTGAGACTTACGGTCTGTTTGGGATTGTTTTCCTAGCTGTTGTCCAGAGTAGCATACACTCGTAAACTTTTCATAGCACAACATATTTTGCTCTTCGACAAAAGATTTTGACTCTTGATACTAATTAATTAGGGTCAATTTGCTATTAATTTCTCAGGGTCAAAATCAGGGCTTGAAACTGAAGTTTTCCTGACAGGAGCCTAGAAAAGCAATCCCAAACTAACCCTTAGAGATTAGGGATTCCCAAATATGAAAAACCAGTGTTCTGTTAGTACCATTTCGAACCATTAACTGACTGCAGAAAAAAGAACAGATTCATGTTTAAGAATAACTAAATCAACAGGCAGTGCCAATATAATTTGTCCTATGCTATATGCATATTATTTACAGTCTACTTGGGTAAAAGAAAATAATTATATCTTGTTTGTAAGTGGGATCATGTTCTGTAACGCCAATTCAAAATCTTGCATAGGAACATTTGATAAATATCTTTAGTACATCTGAAATTGATCATTTCGTCCATTTCCAATCAAAAGTGTATTAGAGAAAGTTTCTCCTTACAAGTAACTGTAAGAGAGTAGCATAAACTTACAGTTAACATCCAAGTTGCATTTTCTACTTCACGAGGATTAGACTTGACATAGCGATGGTTGAAAGTGCAACCAGAATGCATGTCTACTTTGTGATCATCCCGCAGATGAGCGACTAAAAATGAGATATCCCCAACAATGGCACACTCAGACCCAGCATATGGACAGTTGTATGGCCTAAAGTTGCACAGAGTCTCATGTTTGAGTTTACTGTAGTATGGGAATATCTCAGGGCATCCAAGTGTCACGTATCTGCAGGGCAGTTCCAGTGATTCAGCAACTTTTTCGAGTGCCAGACATCTAATATCACCAAGCTCTTGTCTACAAGTAGGACATCGGTTATGCACCCTTGCTTTACATGTCGAACAAAGTGTATGTCCATTGTGGCACTGCACAAAAACGATTTGCTAAGCATGTATCTTTTGAGTAACATGGTGACGTTTTAACAGCAATCAAGATAACAATATCAATGAATGAATGTTAAACCGTAAATACTGTTACTCCCTATACAGAGCATTTGTAAGCTACCGTACTTGTTAGAATGGAAACAATCGAGTACTTTGTACCAAAATATCGTAAATATTTTTTGGGATTCATCAACACAGATCATTCTAGTCCCCTAATGAGAATAGAAGAATCCTAACTTCCTAAGACATTTATTACAAGCCATCTAGAATCAATGAAGAATCTAATTCAAGTGAAAACTAATCAGCCTAAAGAAAAATTCCGATTCTTTGGATGATTTTTCTTGGATCGCAGTCAGAGAAATGATGATCAGTTGACCATTTCCATATGTAACAGGAATATGAATATCAATCAGAAAAAACATGATTCTCACTTGTTATTTCACTTAAACTACCCCCAGAAAGAAAGGCTGAAACAATATACGAGTTATGATTAAGTTGGAATCAATTTCCAATAGCTGAGAACAGAAAAATCCACTCTTTATTTACGAGTTATGATTAGACAAAAGTACGGATACACCACCATAAACATCAAAACATCCTATTTAGATATTCCACAGAATTAAAAATGGCTCTTCAAAGATCAAATCACTTTAATATATATGCATAATGAGACCACGGATGAACTGAAGAGTTTTCTAAATTTCAATTCTAGGTACTAAAATCCAAAAAAAAAAAAAAACATAATAAAATTGGGACGAACCTCCACTATAAATTACTAAATTGAACAGCCAGATATAATCAACCCAAAGAGAAAACAACAAAAGCAATAAGCAGATCCGAAAGAAATAGGAACCTGATGAATGGGAGGGTACATAGAATTGGTACAAACAGGGCATTCAAGCAGCTCATGGACACTGAAAGACTGAATTGCAGAGGGAACACTGTTATTGTTGTTGATTTGAGGCTTAGGAACTGAAGGGAATTGATGGTGGTGATGATGATGAATCTCATCCTCGTCTGTCAAATCTGCAGATGGAACAATATCAATGCTATCTAACTCCATTCAAAGGACAACTCTTTCCCAAATCTAGGCTTATTCTCTCAAGGGTAATCAAAGTTCAGTTTTATCCTTTCTTGGAAAACAAACAGAGAGCAGATGGAGAGTATGAAACAGAAAGGGGATTTCGCCCCCAGTTAATTGGAGGTGAACCAAAATAATAGCAATTAAGAGGAAGAAAATCAGAAAGTAGAAAGAGAGAGAGAGTGATCGGAATCTGTGCAAAAAAGAGGTGCCTTTCTTGATAGGTGGCTAAGGTGGGGGAGAAACAAATTTCAAGCTCAGTTTATTTAATTAGGTTTAGTTTCGTTTTGTTATTCAAATGATTTAAATATAATTTGTAACTAACTAAGTACACCAAATTAAACTAACTGCATCGAATTTGAAATAATATGTTTTTTGAAAATAATTACTGTATGTCTTTATTTCTTGTTCTTTTTTTTTACCTTCCTACGTAATATTTACTATTATTACATTTAGTGGGCCTTTTCATATTTTTTTCAAAAATTTATGTTTCTCTGTTTTAGTATCAGTGTTTGGTAACAATTATTTAATAATTGTTTTCAACGCCCCGGTGACAAAAAAAAAATAGCAATGACAGGAAAAAAAAAGACTATTACCAAGCATAAAAAACCAATTAAATTTAACACAATTGACTTTTAGTAGTATGAGTTTTTTATTTAGTGCGTTGTAAAATGAATTTTTCAATATAGTTTCCAAGTAGTCCTCTTGATACTTCAGTGCAAAAAATTTTGTCCAGTTAATGAAGTTACAGTTAGAAGGCATGATAATCAGAAACCAAACACAATTGGGATTATTTGTAAAAGGTGGTTAGAGGGTGGGCTGATAGTGCATTTGCTTCTTTTATGGTTGGAAAGAAAAGAAGATTTGGAGAAGATAATGGCATAAAAGGTGGCTTAGTTTCAACGTTACTTCAAAATGAAAGATGCATTATTTAGAATAATTGGGACTCTAAACTCACTTTCACTAAGCTTTTTGTCCTGTTTTAGAGGGGAATGTCACCTACTCCACTCCACTAACGACTTCTGCTCTTCCTTTCTGCGTCTGACCTCAAAACACAACCCCTTACTGTGATGCATCTCGGAATTTCTTGCTCTACCTCGGATATTTCAATAGTCAACTGGTGTAATTTCAACAGTTGATACAAATTTCATTCATTTGCAATCATCTAGTTCTTGATTATGTGACAAAAATGTTTCAGAAACAGAAGAAAATTGCAGATCTAAATAATACACAGAAACCCAAAAAAAAAAAAAAAGAAACGGAAAGTCCCTGGAAAACCCCCTTGGGGAACGTCTAACAGCATTCAAGAAATATTCACAGCTGAATCTTCTTGTGTAGACTACCTTGTATGTCATATCAAACTGAAATTGTTTAACCAAATAATTGCAGTTTTTGCGGAAGGACGTATGAAATGAGACAGGATCTACCATTGATTTGGAAATGCTTCTCTGTATGTTGCATCCTCACCCATTGTAAGCTGTCTTACACTTCCATCTCTGGCTCTTGAATTCAAAAGTCTCCGAGCTAATCTATCTTTTGCAGTTTCTTTCTTTCGCAACATTGATGCAAGGGCATCCCTCTTGTTTCTTGAAGAGGTCCTTCCCCCATTCACAGCCTCCAAATCATCCCCAACTGATGCAGAATTCGAGGTTGAAGCCAGGGCAGCATCCCTTAGAACTGCTTCATTATGTTCCCGAACCTTGGCAAGCTTAGCTCGCTTTTGTGACTGCTTATCCAATTTTCTATTCCTAGCTTCCTCATCATCTCTATCCCGAACATTCTTCACTGCTTGCATTGCTAATTGCTGTACTAACTCAGAATCAAAAGCTATATCACTTGTTGAAGCTTTCTGTTCGATAGGATTTCCTTCATCATCTCGTGCTACTATGGGTCCATGAAAGGGGCAAACTTTGAGATCTCTTCTCTGACAGAGGCCGCCTTTGTGCAATGGAGCATGACATGGTCTTATTTCTGCTTTCTCTTCTTCGTAAAGTGTTGCAGGAAGGTATAGCTCAGCAATTTTTTCTGCTGGAATAACAGCGTCAGGGTCTACCCTACCCCAATGGCTTTCGAGCTCCAAGCCCCTCTGGTTGGCCATAAAATCCCTACTTGAACCCCAATTATCAAGGAAAGAGCCCCATTTTACCACTGGAGCTTCATCTAAGAGCTTTTGTCGAGTTGAATTTAAATGAGTTTCACCTTGTTCACACTTGGCCTTCAATGTTCTGCTTTCAGGAGCTTCGCTAATTACTTGTCTAGAGCTTGAAGCCACATCAATATTATCACTACGCTTATCGAGTGCATTCAAGCTCTCATTTTCAGCTGATTCAATTTTACCCTCCTCCCAAAAATCTTCTTCGCCTTTTTCATTCTTGATGGTGTCTGCAAGAGTACAATCTGATTCTACGCATTTCTTTTTTACAGATTGGAGTTGATTTTGGATAGAAATGAACTCTTTCAGAATGGAATCTCTAAGTCTGTTATCAGCTAGTTCAACACGGATAAGGACAGAGATCCATTCTTGGACCGAAACTAGATGCTTTGTCACAAGAAGTTTATACAGCTCTCTCAATGTATCAAAAACAACTTTGTTCTCACTAGTTTCATGAATCTTTTCGCCTTCTTTCAGAGAATCTAGACGGATCTGCATTAATTCAGCAGAACGATACTCCTCAAAATCTTCATCGTCTAAAGGACCCAATGGAAAAGTTGTCGTTTCAGCATGAACAATTTCTAAACACTCTCCAATCTCGTCTATTGTTGACTGAATTTCTTGCTTTATTGAAGATAGATTAGCGGTCAGCATATTAAACTTCTTATGTAAAATCTCTTTCGACCTCATCTCTCTTTCCCTTCTCTCCTGCTGAACACGAGCCGCATTTGCCTGGATGTCAGGAAACTGAAACCGAAGGGTGTTTTTAAGGTAGTCAAAACCTAATCTGATCTGTCTATAATAAATCCCAAATGAACAATTCCATTTCTCTAAGAATTCTATCGCCTTCTTTCTTAGAACAGAGGCAATGGCTGGGGGAGCAGGAAGTGGCAAATTTCTCCCGAATCCGACACTCAAAACCAATAGCTGATCCAAGTTCTCAACTATAACCGATCTAAAAAGCTTTGACCGCATAAAAAGTTGATCAATTATGAGAAGAGTCAGATACCTGACCTGCAAAAACAAATTCATAGTCAAAATTTAGATAAACTTAGAAAATAAAAGAAGTAGGCGTCTTTAGCTTTTCATTGTACAGCAGTAATGGACGTATAAAGTAACCACAATTTTATTGCGGTAACAAGAACTCATATCCAAATAAGAGTAACAGTCTTAAAATCCTATAAGCCGAACAATGGAAACCAATCGAAGTAAATCTGAAGAAAATTAGAATGTCAACAGAAACGGAAAGGAAGGCCCTTTTACTGAAATATCAAAAAATTTTGCAACACACCAAAGGAAAGCGTCATTCTAATTTCGTAGTTAATTATATGTATTCCACATTTAAGAAAGATAATAGCATGAATAATGGTGAAATCAGAAAACTGGATGATCTCAACACCAAAAGAAATGTAAAGAAGAAAAAAGGAAACATCTAAATAATCATAATTTGGTTGTGTAATGCGAAAATTCAGGTTAAGAATTCGGTACCTGAGAATGATCGCGTTTCATGAGATCCATTAGGGTTTGGGCGGCGAGTCGGAGGTCAGAGTCAGAACTCCGAACAATGGATTTGATAGCTTTGAGGAGGCGAGGATCGACCTCAGCAGCCGTGGAATTGGTGGCTTTCTCAATTAATCCCCTTACCTTCCTTCCATCGTCTCCCATGGCTTTCTGAATTGCGATTTGCGAAAATGAATTGCAGATGAAAATTTTGAAAAGTCTTTGCATTTATATACCCATCCCTTTTCCAATCTAATCCAGCTTGTGGGGTTTAATCTCACTGCTATGCTATCTCATAGGTCGGTTGGATTGGATGTTATCTCACTTTCTACCCTCACTTTCCAATTGAATTTACAATTTTGCCAAATGGAATCGCCATGTTGTATTATTGAGGACCGATAGTAAGTCTCCAATTTCGCCAAACGGAGTTACCGTTTGGCACTGGTCATTTTTTTATCTAGAGTAGTAGTATACTTGTTTTTTTATCCGCAAAAATAAAAATGAGTTGTTTGGCTGTCTTGTGGTACATCCCTTTGTATCGATGATCATCAAACTCACTCATTTATCTAATTTTATGTGTCACTGATTATTCTTTAACTTTTGATAGGATGAGATCTGATACTGGAAAAAGATTTAATACAGTGAGAGTAGGTTCCGAAATTCAACATGTGAAGTGATATTGAAAATTGTTGTTATGGTGACATATGATTGAATAAATGGCTGTAACGAACTTTCGGGTACCCCAAACAGGCCAAGAGGCAAACAAAATGGCATCTCTGTAGTATCAATTAGTTAGTTGTATACTGTATCTCAAATACCAAACTGATTTTGGTTACTTGTAACTGCTATAATTGTCATAATCCCAAAATATGACTACCTTTTTGTAAACAGCTTGAAGCATAGGCACAAAACAATGGTACTGGTAATTCTATGATCAAACTACACTACACTGTAATAGTAATCCCCTGAAAAGCTGGCCTTCACTGATGGCTTTCTGCCTTTGTTTTGTCTAACAATGACTGCTCTCTTCACTTATGGTCGGCAATCTTAAGCCGTTCCCATTTCAGTTTCTATATTTGATCTTCAATTTGAGAGTGGTTTTCAATCATATCACATGTCGGAATTACTGGGAATTTCACCTCCACTTCATTCCTGGAAGCAGATGATAATGACGGTAAAATAAGACAAGCAAATTATAACAATATTAACACAAGCAAAACAAACAAGATCATGTTTCCAAATGCATAGATTCCATTTTTGTTTATCATCCCTCCATCTAAAGACACAGGTCCTTCAGTTATGCATGGAAACGCATCAAGCACTGTCGAGGGCATAAACGAGATCTGAGCGGGATGACGAGTTTTGACTTGGTAAAACAAGGCAGCTGCTGTTGGTTCCTGTCGCTGTGTGTCGTAAAAAGAGGGATCATCCTTAATTGTCCCCTGGAATTGTTGTAATGGTGGGGGTAGTGCTTCCCAAGATTCACTGGAAACCATTATACTTGTCACGCCAGTAACAAATCTAATTAGTACAAACTAAGAGAAAAGGTTGACCTTGTAAGCCCCTCTTTTCCTCGTTTTAGTATTTGATACTTACTTAGAAACTTAGATCCATTTAAGTTTCAATTCAGTATTCAACTCAGTTTTATTATTATTAACTAAAATGAATAATCTCAAATAATAAATAATAATTCATAATATCATGAAATATTTAAAAAGATTAATGATTATTATTTTTGTAATGAATAAATTTACTTTTAATGAATAAGTAAGTAGAATTAATTTTTTTTATATCGACACCAATTAAAATAAGAAAAAGTATCATTTTCATTTAGTAATAATAAGTTTAGAAAATAGGGTAAACTTCAAAAAAGTACCATGTGGTTTAAGTCACTTTCAAAAGGGGTCTTGTGATTTTTTGGGTCACAAAAGGGGACATGTGTTTTTGAACCGTTAACAATTAAAGGAAATTTAACTGACACCGTCAAACTGATGATGTGGCAAAGGCTATTTCTGGAATTTCAATTCCTTCTTCTTCTTATACCGTCACAAGGGCAATTTTCATCAAACTCTTAACTTCTGTCCACTGTAAGCAATTTGCAGATTCAAATGAAAGCATGAATTGAATGCACGGAAGCTTTAGAAGAAAAAGAATGGCAGGTAAGGAATTGAATCGGCAAAAAAAAAAAAGAATAAATCAAGATTCAAGGACAAACTAAACCCCTAATTTCTCAATTTCGGAAACGAAATTGGAAACCATAAATTGATACCATGAAAACTAATTAAAGATCAAATTGATTTTAGACAAAGAAATAAGAGAGAGATGAACAAAAAAAAAGTCATTGAATTAACATAGAAAGTGATACAATGAGAAGCTATACTTTTTAGTACACCCATTATGTTAGCTAATTAGGTAATTAGCTTTTAACAAAAGTATCATTCCATAACTTTGACCAGCGTCTCTTAGCTCCATTAAAATCTCAGTTTCTCTTCCAAATCTACCTATAAACTCTAAAATTCAGATCCTTAAAAAAACAAATTAAAATAGAGTAGTAACATGTTCTTGCTCCTATCTTGCTTTTTCAAGCAGCGTATCATGTACAGGCACAAAGCTTTCACGATCTCCTGCTTCAATCTAGGTTCCCGCTTGTCCTTCCTTCTTGAATCCATTATCTGATCAATTACAACCCACATAGCGTCAGGTTCTTTTCCTCGTCATATTCAGCGAAGGTGAACAACCCAACATCATTTCCCTCAAATTCATCGAATTTCTGATTTTCATCTCAACCCTTCTCGTCCCCAACATCCTCCTCCTCATCCTCGGCGGAGGTGATGGTCGAGCGGTTGTTACACGGGAAGGAGGTGGTGAGGAGTCGCGGCGAGACTACAATGGAGATGATTGTGGCTGCAGTTTGAAGGAAAAAATGTTATGATTTGATTTTAGGGTTTAATTGGAGGATGAAGAAGGATTGTAAAAAATTTCAAATTCCGGAAATACCCC
>CAOJBI010730702.1:0-10725 GCA_948277035.1 Euphorbia corollata
CGGCAAAAATCGATACAGAGTTCACAAGCAAAAGGAGAAATCACAAAAGAAATCACAAACGAAACAGCAAGCAAGAACCCAGAATGATAAACATACAAAACCCGCAAGTCTAAGAACCCTAACAGAAAATACAGATCAAAACAGAAAGCTCTAACCCGTAAAGAACGATTACAGCACCTTTTAAACCCCTTAAAGATGAAATAACCATTGGTGAAGAGATCACAACCGTAAAACATCATCACACCGACTATCGCCAAAAGAATCAGAAGGAGTAGAAGAGAAGGAGAGACTAAGGCGGCGTGATGAGGTTTACAAGCTGTAATAAAAAAAGAAAAGAAAACCTAGCTGACTTTAAATACTATCACCAACTCACGGGCTTCAAAAGAAATGGGCTTTAGACTTGAGATAAATGGGCTTCAAGCTGAGACATGGGACAACACTGAACTCCAACATATATTAATGGTGAAAGGAATTGTTAATGACAGTAACCACAAGATAGAAGACGTCCAAAAAATGAGGAAAAGAAACCAATATATGGCTCCCCCAAAAATGTTTCTACAAAACCCAAGAAAATATCTAACTTTCAATAATAAACTATTCCAAACTTAAAAATAACCACAAAATAAACTTGGTCCACAATTGGCCAACCAACCAATTACATTTTCCGATGCTAATTTCTCTCTCTCTCAAATCAACGTCACATCACCACTTACTCCAATAACCTCTATACTTTCTGCCTCAGCATTAAGTTCTTGCTCCGATTTCTGGCAGTTTTTCAGCAGCAGTTAGAACAAGCTCTCGATCATTCGAGTTTCCTAAAATCACCAAGAACTTAATAAAAATTAAAACTTTTTCACAAAAATTAAATACAGTTTACATGAAATTAAATGGTATATTTTCCACTTATCAATGTTGCAACCGGAGAATTTCCATTATTCTACAATGTTGGCAAGATTATAACACAAAAGAGCAAAAATGCGTATTGTACTATGGAGCTGATGAAATGCCGATCAGAAGGGCTTGATCCGTATGCAGCAGCAATAATGCATATTATACTAAAATTTGTTCATAAATGCGGTGATCGTAGAATTACACAAAAAAAAAAAGATTACAAAACTTGAATTAGGTTAAATCAAGACGGGTTTCGGTTTAGAATGAAAACTGACATGTTTACGCTTCAAATCTTGTTATCTGTAGATTGGAATAACTGACCAAAAAAAATGAAAATTATTGATTGGAGATGAAAATTTTGGCAAATCGTTGACAAGAGATTGTTGCGTTGAATTGAGATGGAATTTGAAACGATGAGATTTTTTCGGTGGGTTTCTTTGCGTTGATTGAAGGATTGAACGACAAATATAAATATGATTTAGTTGTATCGGCTTATTAAATTAGAATATACCTAAATTATAAAAACATATCATATCGCTGCTTTTGTAAAAAAAATAAAAAAACCCTATTATCAATTTAATTTACATTTTTAAGTATAGGACAAAACTAATGGAAGTACTCAAAAAAAAAAACTAACGGAAACGTTGGGAAAGATACTTTTAAATTTAATTACCCCAAAAGTTTTGAAATAGATTTTTTTTTTTTTTTGACGAAAGTTTTGAAATAGATTTTAAATGGCTTGGTTTTATTTGAATTCTTGTTTACGGTTTAAATTTATATTATCGTTTTAAATAACCGATCCGTTCATGACCGGATCAATCGGGTCGAAGGATCCGATCTATTTTAGTAATTTGATTAAATTAAAAAATTATTAAACTTTAAAAGGTTAATCGTAAATAATCAAAAGTTTAAAGACTTCAAATACAATTAACCAAAATAGATTTCCTCTATAAAGAATTGATATTGAATGGAATCATTTCATTCATTCTTGTTAACTTCCAACGTGAATATATATGTGTATATATATTCATTCTCTCTTTTCCAATCGATTTTCAATCAATCTTTTGTCGATCATCATGCACCGGTTCTTGTCGAAGTCGTGGAAAATAGTTCGTAATTCAATTGTGTGTGATACGTTCTTGACTTCGTATCCAAACTATCAAGCGTTTCGAATCCAAGCATCGAAATAAGGTACGAATCTATGATTATTCGTTTCCTCGTCTTTCGATTATCTTCACAACGAATTTTAATATTTGTAGATTATCTTTTAGGCTCAAACTCATTCGTGGACCATGGTATACAAATTTTTTGTTTATTAACTTAATGATATAAAGGTTCATAAACTTCAGACTTCACTAACATAATGGTAAAAATTACCTTTAACCATATAAATTATCTTTGACTTGATCAAAATCAGGTAACTTTTTTTTATTTTTTCATCTCATTATTATCTATCTTTTTTTTTATTAGTTGCTTCTGGTTAAGAATTTATTGTATATCTTTTTACGTAAATAAATTTTGTTCTAGTTACAAAACTTTAGAGGTTGTTATTGTTTCCTAAGTTCAAAAGTTTTTTAGAAAGCTTGCTCCTCGCAAGTCTATAAAATAGATCAAAATAATAATATTTTTTATTACTTTTAATTTTTATTTTGTCAGTATAATAATAAAAAAAATATCGTTATTATAAAGAGAATTTGAATTGGAGAATGAAAAATTGAAGAGATAGTTGGAAAAAAAACACTTAGATCCTGTAAAAATAGGGTTTAGGGAATGGAAAAATGGGAAAATCATTGGACTTGCTCTTAAACCAAGTTCCCCTATCATACAAAAAGCTTCATTCCTCGGCATGGGATCCTCTGCTCGCTAAATTTAATTCTAAGCTTGCTAATTGGAAAGGGAAATGTTTATCTTATGCTGGCAGATCGGTACTTATCAAATCCGTGCTCTCCTCGCTTCCCATCTATCTTCTTTCGATCTCCAAGCTGCCGGAAGTGGTTAATGCTAAAATCATAAGAATTTTGAGAAACTTCCTCTGGAGGGGGGACGCCAACTCAGGTGGTATTTGCAAAGTGGCGTGGGATGTAATTGCTCTCCCGAAGCACCTAGGTGGTCTCTACATTCGGGACTTAAAAGTTGTAAATTGCAGCCTCCTAGCGAAATGGCTTTGGAAACTCCGAGATCCTAACCAAGACTCTCTTTGGTTCTCCTACTGTGTTAAGAGGCACGGTTTCGTTACTTGGAACGATATTCTTCGTGCTCGCTCGCGCTTATCTCCGACGTGGTCTAGTGTGGTGAATTGCTGTCTTAAGGTCGACTCTTTCCGCACCTTTCTTTCGTCGAATTCTCGCTTGCGGGTTGGCAATGGCAACTCGGGTTCCTTCTGGTTCGACAACTGGACCTCGGATCAGCCTCTTCTTGATCTCTTCCCGAATCTCTTCTTAATCTGCCACGACTCTTATGCGTCCATTCAAAGTGGCTGCAGCGCTATCTTTGGTCCTGGCGCGTTTTCAAGACCTTTTTGGAGAAGAAACCTCTGCCTATCTAGTTGTGCTCGCTGCGAGGAGCTACGAGGTTGGATTTTTTCGACCAGCAGGAACCTTTTCCCTCTCTCGGATGACGTGGATGTTTGGAACAACTCTCTCCTGCCCTCATTCTCAAGCTCGCCTGACTCGCTGACTTGGGTAATCGGCATTCACAAGAAATTTTCCGCTGCCTCCTTTTGTCAAGGATTCTACCAACTGCCGGTTTGGTCTAGGCCTTCTACTGATTTTCTCGCCATTTGGAGAGCCCATATTCTGCCTAAGATCCGTTTCTTTGCTTGGTTAGTTTTTCATGGCCGCATTCCGACAAATTCGTTTCTATTCCTTCGCGGTTGCTCTTTGATTGTCAACGATAAATGCATCTTTTGCAACTCCTCTGAATCTATGGATCACGCCTTATTCCTCTGTAGATACAGCTTCAGGATTTGGGTTGAGGTCTTTCACTGGTTAGGCGTATATTTCACTATCCCTAACTCGGCTATTGGCTTCTACGATCTTTGGAAATCTTACTTTGCGCCAGGCCCTTCTAAGGAGTTTGCAACTTCTCTTTGGTTTACCTTGTTATGGTTCATTTGGTCTAGGCGGAATGCTATGGTTTTCGAGGGCCGTGTCCCCACAAACGACACCTTCATTTCTTGTATTAATTTTACTTGGTTCGTTTGCCATTGTAAGAATCGCAATGTTCCTTTCTCGGTTACGGATCTCCTTGTTAATCCGAGCCTGCTACTCCTTTGTACTTAGCTTGTGCTTCTCATCTTGAGAATCACCTTATTAATATATTTTTGGTCGTGTGGTTTCCCGGGGCTTGAGGGTGCCAACCTAGTTGGGATGCTCTTCCTCGTGTAATCGCAACGATCTTTTTCAAAAAAAAAAACCAAGTTCAATGGTTACCCATTTTGGAAAATTCTCCTAAGAGCAAGTCCAACCATTTTTTCCATTTTTCATTCCCCAAAACCCCATTTTACAGGATCTACAGTATGTATTTTTTCTCCAATCATCTTTCCCGTTTTCCATTCCCCAGTCCAAATTCACTTTTAAATAATAATATTTTATTATTAAAAAAACAAAAAAAACAAAAATGAAAAACAATAAAAAAAAAGTCAAGTTTTATTATTTTAATCCATTCTCAAAATGGAGAATAGTTCATTTCCCCACATTGGAGGATAAATAGTTAGACCGGAACATTCCTCATATTTATTCCCAATTTTGGAGAATTCTTCGAAATATAAAACCGTTGGACTTGCCCTAAATCGGAATTGAATATAGAAAATGGTCTGGTCTAACCATTCCTCATACCGTATATCCCAAAATGGTACTCCTTAAATACAAATAATGGATTATTCCTCATTTCGGGGAATAGATTAAAATAATATTTACTTTTACTTTTTCATTGTTTTAATTTTTGTTTATTATTCTTCTTGTTAATTTAATAAAAAAATATTTTTATTGTAAATAGAATTTGATTAGAAGAATAAAAAATAAGAAAATGGTTAAAACAAAAATATCATAAATCCTGCAAAATAAAATTTAAAAAATAGAAATCGAAAAAATAATTGAATTTGCTCTACTATGTATAGTCAAACAAATTCAAGAACTAGAAGTATAATTTGATGAATAAAAATGAACAAAAAGATGTTACCGTACTGTGCCCCACTACATGTTTTTTCCCTACTTTTAGGAGTGTCCTATTTTATTTTTTTATTTCACTTCCCAAGAAACTGAAAAGTTAGGGGAAAGACAATCTAGGGTAAATATATTTTGATACTCGTTCGTTCCATTTTAATTGTTTCTTTAATTTTTATTAACTCTTTCTGTTTTAATTGTTATTTGTTAATTTTTTCCTTTTTTCTTTCATTCCTACCTTTATTAATAACAATCAATTTCCCTTCCCATGTTTAAAGAATTTATTTTTATCTCTTTCAATTATATCCATATTAATAATAATATATTCATTTTGCTATGTTTAAAGGATTCCCTTCACCTGACTTTTTATTTTATTCATATTACAAGTAGATTCTACGATGATTTTATCAAAAACAAAATTTCTATTACTTTACCTCTTATCACCATTGGATCAATAACGTAAAAAATGATCAAATGATGTTAAAAGACAAAGTAAAATTATATTCTTTTCAATTGCACTCTGCCGAAATAGTTTGAAGATTTCGCTGTTTCCAAAGCCTAATTTGATATTGTTTTTCCAAAGGGCTATTGCACTTGCTACATTATTGGGCCAAGCCTAAGCAAGAAATCCACATAACTTATATTTCCCATATTGGCAGGTTCTCTGCATTCTATTTTCACTTTGTTATGTCTTTAATTTTTTTATTGCAAAAATATATCAAAAATATATCATGCACATCCGATAAAATTGGAACAATATAAATATAGCATGCACATCTTACTTTTTTTTCCAATTTTAGTACGAGAAATGTATTACAGACTTACATAAATGCAGCATATGTGTAATCCTAAACACTCGTATCTTTGACATTGTTCTTTAGCAAACTTAGTTTTGTTGTTTTATACATTTTCAAAATGAGATCTACATGTTTCACCTTTTCGAATTGTTTTCTGATCACATATATGTATCAAAACTATATCAGGGAATATATCGACGAACGCATTGATACAAGTTTTTCCGCAATTATAATAAAAATTAAAAAATGTATCATAAACAAGTAAAAAATGCAACAATTTGTAAACTCTATGCAAAACACAACAAAAGATAAATCAAAAGAAAACATGCAAGAATATCAATAGACAAAAATAACCAAGAGGAACAACTTCACATGAAACACATTACAAATAACAAAGATTCAGGCATATACAAATAATAAACACATTAGAAGTATAAAAAAACATGTAAAAGTATGATGATAAAAAAAAACTATTTTAGCTCCTCACTACAAAAAAAGTGTTTATTCTTAATCCAATTCTACAACATTTCTGATACATTAGTAAAACGTCTTTTATACAATCATGAATTGGAAAATTCCAAAAGAATGTATTATACAGATCTTATTTCGAAAATCTTATTTCGAAAATAAACAAAAGTAAAAATATGTCAAAGTATCATGTGATTTTACACGAAATTTGAAATTAGAATCCAAAAATTGAGAGGAAAAATATGCAACTCCAAAAGCCAGCAGCATGTAAAATTAAAAAATGTATAAAAAGGGAAATCCTCAAAAGAGAGAAAAAATTCCCGTGGCTACTTGAGTATTTATCAGGTTTAATGCTTCAAGAAGTGCCCCAATTTGTCCCCAAAAAACCTGCTATGCCCTGATTTATGCCAAAAAACCTGCTATCCCTGAACTTTCAAATTGACCTCGTAGCTACCTCAACCTCAACTTTAAAAAGGTTCACCACTTTGCTCCCTGAATGTCACGTGTCAGCTTATGATTGAAGAGAGAAAATCAGAAAAATAACATCTTTGAAAAGTCAAACCAACCAGAAATTGACTTATTCAGTGCACATTTTGAAAGTTGAGAGAGCTATGGGGTCATTTTCAAAGATCAGGGGACAATATGCTTTTTGGAATAACTTGAGACGACTCTCGATGCATTAAGCTATTTGTTATATAGCATGACAAAAAATAATCATTTCTTGAGAAAGGATGATAAAAACCAAGGAAAACGCAGTAAGTACTTGTTTTGCCTTTTGGATTTGCAGAATGAATGAAATATGACAGAATAGAATAAGAACGATTTTAACAATTCCTTAAGGAATATCCATTCAATGGCGCTATTACATTCGTTAGAACCTTAATGTGACAATTCAAAGCTTGACATTGTCCTTAAAGCTGACATAACCCTAACTGATCAAAGCCATGTTTCTCTTGTACTTGTAGTCGGAATAAGAATTCAATACAATTCAGCCCTAGATATTTATAAATTTCAGTTCAGCTCCTTTGAATCCAAGAGAACAATACCTAAATTTCATTTTTAAGTCAATATTATTCTTAGCTACCTCAACCATATCATCATTGCTCACAATAAATTTGGTAAATTAGTTCACCAAATTGAAATATTTGCTAGTTCTTCTTGCGAGTCGTATGTCAGAGATAATACAATATTCTGCCAATACATACTAATCTTTAAATTGGTTCAGTGATCCCAAAACGTCGATATGGTCAAGTATTAACCGAATTAAATGAAAATAAAGAGTTCCGCTAGCCATGGGTCTAATCTACTGTAAGTGATAACACATTATTTTGTAGAATGAACTATGAAGGGGTGCTTCCATTCTCTCATGTTCAACTGTGTCAGGCGTTGTAGGCTTCAGCAAGGAAAAATCCACAACCAAACCACCATTTACTAGACATTTTATGAGCAAAAGCCTAGCCAAAGATCAATGTAATCAATGAAACTATTATCAGGTTGAACGGTTTCAAATTCATTTGACGATTAACTAGTTGCTCTTGACAGTGAAGCTAAAGAGCCAAGAGTCGGGTTCCTGGATTTCACTGGGACATCCAACTTTCCAAGTATGTTTAGGCACACCAGGCAACCTATTGCCGCAGGGCATTTACGTTTTGTAAGCTATAATCTAACACCGACAAGACATGATATCTATTTCTAATAGGATTGCCATAGAGAGGCCAAAATTCATCAATTAATTAATATGGGATGTAACCATAGTTTAAACATTTTACTACAACGCAGAATGAATTTTTGATTAACCAAGCAGATAAACTAGCATTCTTCCACAAATAAAAGGCAAAACACAAACACAAATTGACTGCACTAAAAGGCATTTTAGCATACCAAAAAAACCTAGAACTTGGGCAGTTTAAGTTGAAAATGAATTGAAAAGAATGAAAACAGTGAAATCACTCACCCAACTGTACATAAGAAGTACATTCTGCTGCTGCTGTTGCTATTTATGATACCAAAATTCAGCAATGCCAAAGCATAGTAACCATTGATCTCTATTCTACCCTCCGAAAAAGGAAAAGAAGCCCCGTTTCTTGGGTTCCTCCTCTACCATAACAGCCTTCATAGTATCCTGCTCAACAAGTCTCCAAGCAGCCTGCTCAAATGCCAATCCAGCAAGTGTAGGAGGCTTATTCAACACAAGTGGATACCCTCTATTTGTACTTCTAATCACCTCTGAATCTTCAGGAATTACCCCCAATAATGATAACCCTAACATCTCTTGCACATCAAGCACAGACATCATATCTTCCCCTTTTATCATGTCCGTCCTCACCCTGTTCACAATCATCTTTATATCCCTAATTCCGTCGCATTCCAGTAATCCGGTGACTCTATCCGCATCTCTCAGACTTGTGATATCTGGAGTTGTCACAAGCACCGCCTCATTCGCCGGAGTAATTGCCGTGATGAATCCGGCATCAATTCCAGCTGGACAGTCAATAATTATGAAATCTGGAGATCCTTCTGGCCTGGTTTTTAGGGATTCCACAAGCCAAACCAGTGCCTTTCCACCGAATCCCAGTGGGAGCTTCGAGCGAGGTTTCGAGATACAAAGAAGCTCAAAATTGGACCACCGTTTATCACGCACCAGCGCTTGGTCAAGCCGGCAATCGCCGTTCATTACCTCAACTAGAGTGTAGTTGACACGATTCTCAAGACCTAGGAGAAGGTCAAGGTTTCTGAGGCCAACGTCGGCGTCTACAGCGACGACGGAGAAGCCTAGTCGAGCTAATGAAAGACCGACATTAGCAGTAGTGGTTGTCTTCCCGACGCCGCCTTTACCGGAGGTGATTACCACAACACGGGGAGTCTCTCCGGATAGTTCCGGCTTACGGTTCCATTGAAGGACGGATTGGATGGCGGAATGGGAATGTAATCTGGAAGGTTTTAGGGTTTGGGTTTTGGGAGTGTAGGGTTTAAATGGGGTTAGAGAGTGTAAAAAGGAAGGATTAAGATTGCTAGAAATTGACTGTAAAGGTACCATTGTAGGAGAGATTGAAGATTTATTGGCCAAAACTGAAGAAGATCATTTGATTGGATCCACTGAACTCCAATGGGAACAAATGGTCACGACATAATGCGAGACTATGAATGAACTGTGGCTTTCGGTGTTTACACCTTCGGAGCCCAGATTGGAAAAATAAAAGAAAATAAAGTAAGGTTAATTACATCTACAGCCCTTCGCCTATCAGACATTATAAAAAATTGGTATAAAACTTTTAATATTTACTTTTATTTCTAACGGTTTTTTTAATTTGTATTGTGTTTTTTGAATTTTTATAATCGGTTAAAATATGTTTTATTCTTTTATAATCTGTTAAAAACTATGTAATCTATTACAAATTCGTTATAAATTTGTTATAATTTATATTAGAATCTGTATAATCTGTTGGAAATATATTTTATTCTATTTTTGTTTTGTTAGAAATCTGTTATAATCTGTACAATCTACAAGAAATCTGTTATAAATATGTTGCAAAAGTGAATTTCTCATATGATTACAAATAATATAACATGAATTTAGCTGGATTCTATCAACTGTTTTGATGTACTAAGGTTTCATAAATTCATCTAAATAATTTTCTATAGATTTCGACCAGTTATAAAAAAATTATGGAAAAAATATATCACAATAAATGACGTTTGAAAGATAAAAATGAGACGATTAAAAAATTTTAAAACGGCAAATCGAAAACAAAACAAAAAAAGTAAAAAATGATGTAATACACGTGGGGGAATGTTTTCCTAATAAGGGGTATCTTTTCTATAAATTTATTTTACAATATTTTTCTTTCCTTACGATATAATCATTTTGTAAATATTTTGGAATATATTAGATATTTGAGATTTAAAATTTTCACTTTAATATTGATTCGGCCTATCCTTTTTTCAATAAATCTAGTAAAAATAAGAAAAAAAGCTCCAAATCTAATTATATGACATTATTTCCCCAAATAATTACTTGGGCTATTTACAGAAAAGATATAGAATCCCAAAATAATTACAAAAAAGTCATGCTCTAACAAAACAGGAATTTTGAACAAAATAATTACAAAAAAACGTCCTATTTAAGAGCCCCTTCTTCGAGTCTATCGCGCTTTTGCCTCCTCTGTTCTGCTTCAAGAAATCTGAAAAATGGTTCGTTCTTCTCTATTCTTCTCATTGATTCAAATTTGTTATCCAAATCTCTTTCTTGAGTTCAATTTTGTGAACATCCTACCAAACATCTGAGATCGCTTATTAGTTGTGAATTTTCTAAACTAAATTCTGTTATCTGATCTAATCAACGATTACAATTGCAAAATCTCCTCTACGAATTCAAAATCAACACCGAACAATCAAAGTAAGTAATA
>CAOJBI010730836.1:0-11199 GCA_948277035.1 Euphorbia corollata
AATAATACCAAGCCCCTGTGCCTGTTCTCCAATAGATAACAAGTAATCTCTGACCTTATCAACAAATTCACTACCCAACATATTGTCAATAGCAATATCAATGTCATAACATTCCTTGCCCAAAAGCTGCAAACAAAGAACAAAAAGAATAGTTACAAAGAAGACCCAGGGTTACAGGACAATATATAATAAAAAAAAGCCAAAGCTGTCTATATGGACAGATAAAGTTTCCCTGATGAAGCATTCAACCAGAAAAGTGTCTGTTATTCCATAATTTACACTTCTTCATTTATTTAATTTCCCTCTCAATTCTGCACATTCTAACATCATACGCTCCCCATTATGACTATGTTTTGCAACTTCCTCAAAAGCATGTTACTTGCATTTAAAGATACCACCAATTTAGTCTATAAAACACACCTTCCTTGGCTAGTCATCAGCAAATTCCTTTCAACTTTGTGCCAGTGTCAATTTGTCTCAAAAATTAACTTTAGATATCAATTTGACATTCAACTAGGCAATTATCATCAAAAAGAATTTCGCATGTTTCAGAATTACCAACTATGTTGATACGTAACAATTTTGTACTAATTGACCAAAATATGCCAAGCTGTGGACAGAATGAATATTGGACACCTAAAATTCATCAACCACAAATCCTCTGCTACTTTTACTCATCAGTAATACATTAATGTTGATTGAACAACGCATATCATCATTCCTTAGCAATTAAGGGGAAA
This sequence comes from Euphorbia corollata, assembly GCA_948277035.1. Taxonomy (NCBI): domain Eukaryota; kingdom Viridiplantae; phylum Streptophyta; class Magnoliopsida; order Malpighiales; family Euphorbiaceae; genus Euphorbia; species Euphorbia corollata. Next base: position 741 of record CAOJBI010730836.1, read on the forward strand.
CAATTCTTCTATGAACTTTCATCAAACACGTAATGAGCCACAACTAAAGAATAGCACTTAGACAACGGGTTCAATTAAAAACCAAAAAGTAAAACAAAGTGTACAATTTCATTTTCAATCAACGAAACCATAAATATACAGTTCAATTTCAATTTCATTTTCATTTGCATTTGCATTTGCACATTTTCATTTTCATTTTTCAATCGACTGACCTTATCACGGACCCAACCGCCAGCAACACGGAGCTCAGTTTGAAGATTGAAATGGCGGAGAGTATTGAGGAGGCGATCAAAAATTTTCTTCTCAGTGTCAGTCAATTCAATCGTGTCCTTAACCAGAACAGGAACAACTGGTGGCGCAGGTGACGATGACCTCATCGCTCTGCAACAACCACCACGACGAAAAATATGACAACTTGTAGTTAAGTTTCCGGCTTGAAACTCAAAGCTGCGAAATTTGAAGGGTCCGGTGCTGAAGCTACGGACACTGCTACTGTTACGGCGGAGAAGAGGGAGAAAAGGTTGGAAGTTTATAAGAGCATTCAACTGTGGTCTCATGGCCTTCTTTTCTATTCCAGTCTCTGCATTCCCAGCTAATGGCTCTGGCCCCGGTTCAGTTATGAACCGGCGTCGATCAATTTTGAGTTGCCAAGGAAAATGACGGTTCAAATTCAATTGCAATCTTAACTTCGATAAAACAGCTAAACCGGGCGGGCAATATCCGGCCTAGTTCAAGCCCGGTCTAAAGTTAGGAATAGACATGGCCAAATCAAATCGGAATCGGGTAAACCGGACCGGATAAAAACGGGTCAAAATCGGACCGGACAAAACCGGGTCAAAACCGGACCGGAACCGGCGGTTCAAAGGTAAATAAGGTTTAGGTTTATAAAAGTGTAGAACCGGAGAACCGATGGTTCGAACCGGTTGTTTAAACCGGCGGTTCAAACCTGTGATTAAACCTAAAAAATTAAATTAAAAAGTTTAATTAAATGACATTTTAATCCTTAATAATTTTTGTAAATATAAGTTATGTTACTAAACAATAAAATGATTTATATTTAAAATGTTAATATATTAAAAAGAATTTATATTTAACACCTTATATTAATTAAAATAAAAAATATATGTTCTAAACTTAAATTATAAGCTTCTCACGTTTAAAAGTTTGTGTTTTTCCAATCTAAATACACAATAAGTGTTAGTCCATGAAAAATTTGAAATATTATTTAATACAAACGTCTTTTATTTTATCTTTTTACCAATTTTTTTATTTTTTCCTTTAATGTAAGTTTGTATTTTGTAGAAAAATAATAAAAAAATAAAAAACAAAATCCTGATCAAAGTGACTAACCAATACTAATGTTAACGTGAATCAAAATCCAAAATTATAAAATTAACTTTAATTAAAATTTAAAATAAAAATGTAACATTTAACAAGGTTTGAACCGGAACCGGAACCGGGTCAAAACCGGTCAAAACCTTGTCCAAATCGGAATCGGAACCGGCGGTTACCAACTGAAACTGGAACCGACGGTTCCACCCTATATAAGGTTTAGGTTTAGGTTCATGAAAACTACGAACCGGAACCAGCGGTTCCGGAACCGTGGCCATGTCTATATAAAATGAAGTATTAACACTGATTTATTATTACCTTTGATTTATAAGAAAATCAAATTAAAAACGATTTTTTCTCAATTTTATCATATTTTGAATTTAAGAAATAAAAGATATATTTCTTAAATAAGTTTAAATAAAAACTTCCAAAAAGGCAAATGTTTTCATAACCGACACAAAAAGGGTGATCTCGTACCCCGTGCATTTTACACCCCGCCAAGTCTTTCGAAAAGCCCGCCTGACTCACAGGCCCTTTCCGGGACTTAGAAAAAAAAAACAAAGCTGAAATGGGATACATTCCAAAAGAGGCCTCTTAGACCGGTACCGGCCTGGTTGAGATCGGTACCTGCTTGATGACCGGAAAGGGCCTCTTAGACTAGTTTGGTAGTGGCATAGATCAAGGGAGGATTGGGCTGTTTCTCGTTTCAGCTCCAAAAAGCCTCCGAAAATACGAAAAACATAAAGAAAACACATCGAAAGTCTCTATAAACTTAGAAGCTTACCTCTCTGAGGTGAATCCATGAGTTTGGGAACTAGAGACGCCTATGAGAAGATCTTCTAGCCCTTTTTCAATTTATTTTTGAATGGAAAATGTAAAAAGAAAGATTTTTTTATGAAGGAAATGAGTACTAAGAGTTAGATAAATGTGTTCTAATTGTTTAGAATAACCCGGGGAATGGGATTAGTGAAGAAAAACCCAGAAAAGAGATTGAATGTGGATCTTTTCTATCATTTTCCTAATTTTTTCTCTTGCTCTGTGATATTCATAAAACGTATCATAATCTCTCCATAAGGTTTGTCCCTCAGAGATTTTGGGGAATTCTAAGCTTTTCTTTTACGGGCTTTTCTTGATTGCTTTCAATATTTGTATGAGGGAAGTATTGAGTTTTGGCTGGTCTTCTTCTTCTTTCCTATCATAGTAGCTACAACAACTTCTACTAAATCCTCCTCGACTTTTCTTCCTTCCTTTTTCATTAAACCTCGATTTGTCGTTTCTCCTCAAGTGGTCTTTGTTGCGTCCCTCTTTTTTCGGCTAGAATTCATTTCATATGCTTCAATCAGGTCTTTGGCCATGCCAATCATCCATGTTATTCTAATTAGATGTTTGGTTATTACAACATGTCTCAACTCATTATTTCCTGTTCCCCAAAGCATGGTACTTTTCGTAGTGCTGAAGTTGACATTTCTAACTTCTAAGCATGCCTATTTGAAAATCTTGATAAAGTCTCTCAAAAACTCTTCTGGTCCTTACATAATATCATGTAATTTTATAGCAACAAATCTAGTTAGAGCGAAGCCTAGGAAGTGTTTGCTGAATGATTTTCTTAGTTTTTCTCACCTCCTAATTGAATTAGTCAGTAAGGTTGTAAACCATCTCACCAATGGCCTGCTTAGGGAGGTTGAGAAGTATCTACAAATATATGCCTCAATTGCTCCTGCCATTTCCATCATATTGTTAAAATCATGGACATGGATATAGGGATCATCTTTACTAGTATACTTTTCGAATAGTGGTGGGAAAATTAATTATGGCAATGGCTCATTTAAGATATTTCTTTTAAATGGTTAATAGTGAGTTCTCATCATCGCCTCTTGAACGAGATGATAGAGTTTGCGAAAACCCACCTTAAGTTTCTTCTAAAAGATTGAGTCATCTTCATCTTCATTGTTATCCTCTTTGACTGATTGTGTTTTTTTGGCTTTAATACGACTTAGTCTCTACTGGATTGCTGATGTCAGGCCAATAGGATTGGCCCCATTTCTCCGAAGAGTATGTTTTCTTACTGCATAGTAGCTATCAAGTCTTAGAGAAGTGCTAATTGAGTCAATTTCTTCACCTATGTAGTATATTGCGGACCTAATGGCAGAAAAGGAGACTATCATGTTGGATAAATGGCATTCGGGAGATTCGAGAATAGAGCTATGAAGGCATGTAGCCTTGTGATCCCACCTCTAAATTCTCGACTAGGTTTGTCGTATTGGTATCCCGCTTGATGACTTGAAGACTTTCCTTGCTTAAGTCTCCAAAAACTAGCTCGGGGGTTTAGTAGTTATCCAGGACAAATTTCTTGGATAATTCTTGCCCTTCAGGTGGCATGTTGTACTTCTGCTGTAGGATCATAAGAGGGTTTTGTGCACCTAAAGTGTTAGTGTGAATGATTCTAACTCCCACCCTGGAGGTGTTAAGTTCTACAATAGAAGCTAAAGGTCATGCTTAGGGAGCAAAAGCATGGTTCTGATGATCCTTCCCATTGGTGGTGTTGATATGGATGTTTTTCTAACCTTGAGACATGGTCTGATCAACTTTTAACTTTGTTCCGAATGTTCTTTTGATGAATTTAAGTTCTTGCATGAGCAAGAAAATTCAGTCCATGCAAACCACACCATTGAAAGATTAGTCAACGAAAGCGTAGCCATTCGCTAATCTTAAGACTAAGAATATTGACTACGCTAGATCCTCGCTAAGGTTGTTGAAGGTTCATGTAAAATAAAGGTTCTCTATAGGGGACTACCCATGTGATCAAAGTAGCCTCTCTATGCTTAGATTAGTGACATGTTTAAGGGAGGAGGCGGGGAGTTTGAGTGTTTAGATCACTTACCTTGAATTTTATCCAAAGGGGTCTTTATATAAGTGTTGAAAACTCCTAAATTGGTTAGGAGATTAGGATTGTATTCCTGAATAGATTGGTATCTCCTGATAAGATAAAGATTGATCCTGAAAAATGAGTGTCCTGATTAGGACTAATTTGTTTTCTAGGAAGAAAGGATAAGTGATATATTCTAAGTTGTATTCTATTCTTTAAGAGACGTAGATGGTTTGGGGCAGTTCCTTCGAGTCGATACCTTATAGAAGGGCCTTAGTCTTTGATAAAGATATTAACTTGGTCCATATATGTATTAGTCGTGACCTATACCAACTAGACATCAGACCAATGAAACATATATACATGTATGGTGATATGTTTCCATATTATCAGTGATTAATTCTTATAACGTGACCAAGTTTGTGTAGAAAAGATCTATTAATTACTAGCTTATTTTTTATCTCAAAAACCTACCGTATTTTGTCTTCAATTAATTAGTTGAATCTTGATGGAAATTCATCAAATCTAAGTTCGACATCAGTAGAATGTAGATTTGAGATTTGGTGGCAATATGAAGACAAACGTATGCACTCCGTACTCACTATTTTTTGGGGTGGTTTTGGGAGTTCCCATTTAGTATATGGGTGATTATTTTACATCCATTCCGCACCCGAATGGGTAATTCCTGCCCTATTAACATTCCTATTACACGGTGAGATATCGATTTATAATTTGACAAGTCATTCTTTCAGTTATATTGAACAACCAATTTTGATATATATATATATATATATATATATATATATATATTGTCGATATCGTGGAGTAAATTATAAATTGTTTGATAATTCAATTGAGTTAAATTATGTCATTTACAACGTGGTTGGACTTTACACATAGTCTTGAGATCGAAACCCACACATATAGATAAACCATAGTCGCTTCCCTATAGGTTTTCCAACAACTTTGTGTGAACGCGAGTAGACTTTATTAGTCCGCCGTTGACATAAAGCGAAGCAACCAAATAAATAATAAAGATGGTAGGCACGTATTGGAATTGTTGATGTGTCCTAGTTCCAAGACATTGGTTCATACGGTGTCACATTATAAAGGTAATAATCTACTGCATTTATATGTTGTGCTATAATATAAGTAGAGTATCCATTGATTGATAATCATAAACGTCCCAAGTCTGTTTTACTAATGGGAATGAATAAAACGAAAGACTTGTATGTTGGATGATCTATAGCAATGTAGTTGTTATGTCACTTGGTATAGTAGATCATGAACATAGGCACATGTTGAGAACATGGGGCTGGACATATCCACACAGCAAAGTCACATGGTTGTATGTCATAGACAATTTGCTGAGTAGGTCTCAATTATCCTCAGACTTGATTTCAACTTATTACTAATGTGTAATTGGTTATGCTATAGTATATTACTAACGGGTCCTTAAATATTGGATTACAAGTACGAGTATGCTCGGTATATTTCATGACCACATTAATAGTAGAGTTGAAGTGATAGAATTGCCATTCGGTTTGTTAAAATCGAAATGAATCACCGACCACTTGATGAATAAAAGGGATAAAGACGTCCAATAAGTCATTGACTTATTTTATCATTTTATTCTAGATCAAGAAATACGATGAACTGCATAAGAGGGTGACATTCACCATGCCTCTTGGTCATGATATTGATGTCAGCTGCCAAAGGACTTTATGAGATAACTACTGGGTTCAGTATCTTTAATAGATGGTTGTACTCTGTCCCAATTGGGGGCTGTAATGATTTGCTAGAATCCGCTTAGTCTATAGGTGAATCCCATTGCCAACATATGGACAGACCCAAAGGATCGTGCGCTTAGAATTACTGATCTGGGATTCCTTGTACATGCAATGTTACAAGACTAGATGAAAAATTGATTATTAATTAATTGACATGTCAAGTCAATGTAATTGAATAATCTATACAACTCCAAGAAACTAATTTAATTAATTGTATAATATAATGTAGTTTATATTATTCATTAAAGTCAAATTAAGTTGATTAAATATATTTACACATGGTACTTATTTAATTGATCATTAAATAAATTTATGTGTCAAATAATTTATTTGAATAAATTTAATCATTAAGTATTGCATACTAAAATAATTAATTGGCTAAGTTTAACTAATTAATTTAATTTGTAGTGTTGCAATTTATTTGATTAAATTGTAATCTTTATTTTACTATCGGTTAATTTGTAAAGTATGAAAGTTGACAATTAAATTTGTTTAAGGAATTAAATTTTAGGGTTTAATTATTAAACAAAAATTAATTAGACCAAATTCATAATAAAATAAACTCAGCCCTACTTAACTAATTAGAGTATAAAAAGAAAAATAAAACCTAATTTCTAATGAGAAGAAAAAAAATTATGTTTGGCAGCCAATTTTATTATGTTGAATGTTTTTGGTAGCAAAGTAGAAGGTGCAAAACATTTGTAGCCATTAGGCTTAAGATTCTTGGAGTTTTCTTCTATTTTTCTTCGTCTTTATGGCTAGCACTGGTCCCGGTTCGAGAGGAGTTCGTGTATGTGAGCTTGGAGAGTCAACATTTTAGAGCTTCAACTGCAGTTATCTCAAAAGAGACATTGCAGGTTAGATTAATTTGATTAAATAAATTGTTTCGTAACCCTTCAATGGTTCTTGACAAGATCTTATTTCGAATTCGAGGAAATTTTAACCGATAATTTTATTTCCGATGACAAATCCCTTCATTCATTTCCCTTGAAGAGAGATACAGGGAAACTCACATGAACCATAGGCTACGGCGATGGTGTAGATACAAGCGTAGGTATAGACGATAGCGTAGGTATAAGAATGATGGTGGATTGGATGGACGGCGCTGTTGAAGTTGTACGTAGTTGGTTTTCCTTCTCTAGTTCAAGGAATGATGCGAATGTTTGAGCGTTCCGGATATTCTACCATAACATGGTGCATGAAAACTCTAGAGAGATAGGCCCAGTTCCAACTTCTTTCAAGGGTGAGAGAATTGAACCATTGAAGAACTGGTCTTGCATGAAATCGTGGGAATTGTGAAGCAAAACCCAGCATCAGGATTTCATGTCTATGCATGAACTGCACAAATCTTTCTAGATTGGATGAAAATTAAGGTTTCTAAACTTAATTGTACGTATTAACATAATTTGAAATTAGAAAATTAATATTTGTATAATTTTGTATCTTTTTTGGTGGATTTAACAAAAAGTTGAGGCTTTGTTTTTGTTGTATTTCCATAAGTTCCTTAATTAAATCCCTTAGTTTAATTTCTTAAACAAATTTGATTGTGAACTTTCAAAATTTACAAATCAATCCATAAAGAAAATAAAGATTGCAATTTAATAAAATAAATTATCATACTACAAATTAATTTAATTAACTAAACTTAATCAATGAATTAGTATGCAATACTTTATGATAAAATTTATTCAATTATATTATTTCAATTAAATAAGTACATATGTAAATACATTTGATCAAAACTTTAATGAATTATAAAAACTTCGCTATCTTATACCATTAACTTAATTAATATCTCAGGGTTATGTATGTGCAAGGGATTCTTATATGTATAAATTATCTTATAGAGTTTATGAGGGTGTTTCTAACAAATGTAAGAAATTGAACATTTTATATAAAATGTAAGTGATAAGTAAAAAATATACCAATTAATTTCATACAAAAATGCATTTAATTTGCAATGAAAAATATTTGTTTTTATCGAGTTCTTGGTGATTTTTGAAAATTCTAATGAGCAAGGACTTGTTTCAGCTACTGCTTAAAATTGTAAATAAATCAGAGCAAGAAATTGGTCGGAAAGCATAATGGATGGAGGTAGTTGGAGTAAGTGGGTGATGTGACGTTGATTGAAAAGAGATGCAATTAGCATTGGGAATTGTTGTCTTTTATTGGCCAATTGTGGACCAAGTATTATATGTGGTTATTTTTAAGTTTTGAATAGTTTATTATTGAAAGTTAGATATTTTGTTGGGTTTTCTAGAAACTTTTATGGGAGAAGTCATATAAGACTTCTTTTCTTTCTTTTTGGATGTTCTTCTTCATGGTGGCTACTGCCACTAATATTTTCATTAATGCAATTCAAGCTTTCTTTACTCATTCTTGTTGATTTTCCCATGGAAAGGAGCGAGTAGTCGCTCTCTGGGCAAGTCCTTCCTTTGGAAGGCAAGCTAAGTAAATCTTCCTTAATTTGCATGTTTCCTTTAACTTAAATTTTGATGTATTATGTGTATGAATGCTTATTTTATGTGAGTGACGATCGCACTTGCTAAATAGTCATAGTTATCACGAAATAATCGGAAAAGTAGCTATGATCAAACACTTACACACACTCATTATGCTTGAAACCGAGAGGAGATATGTAATGAGCCAAGGGTTATACTTGTATATGCTTGACTAAACATAATGCAGGTTGGATTTGCTTGAGATGAATTGGAGGATAATCAAGTTAATCTAACCTATAAACTAAGTGAAACCAAGAGGAGATCTTAAGGAGATTAGGTCAAGAGACCTTGGATACTGATTTTGTAAAAGTTAAAGGATATACAATTAGGAAGATTGACTTGGGTTGCTGGAAGAAAAGGGCTTGACCACCTTTATTCATTTCTGAAAACTCTTATTATCAAGTTCTTGTCTGCTTTTATTTTTATGCAAACACTCGACCTTCCACTCAAATGATAAGGGTTTTAATTACTGTAAACTCTTAGCCCGATTTACTAGGTAGATCTCGAACTGTTAACATTGCTCCCCGTTGAATACGATATTTGATCTTGCCCGTACTACAAACTGACCCTAGTGCACTTGTTAGGAGGTTCCATTTGGGCACAACAATAAGTTATAGTTAACTTTAACGTTTTGTGTTTCCATTGAGAGAAGAATTGTCTTGGGTCTGTTTTTTTCAACTTTTAGAAGTTGAATGAGTTGAAGTGGGCTGAACTGAAATGAATTGCACTGAACTGAACTGAATTGAGCTGAACTAAATTTATTTCAATGTAATTACGCATAGTTGAACTGAATTGAAATAGTTTATATGCAGAAATAAACTCAACTCATTGATTTCTACTACATGAGAACAAAGCTTTAATATTATTGGTTTGATACACAAATGAGTCAATCACGTTCATAGTTTTTCCTATAATAAGGAAAAGGATTTAATGTGTCAAAAACCCTAAACTTGACAACATTTATCTGATATCACCTTAAACTTTTAAAATTTCAATTAATTCACTAAATTTGGAAAAAAAAAGATAATTTACTTTATTAATGTCACATGTCATATTTCGGTTACTTTAACTTTTCAAATATGTTTTTTCTGATTTTCCATCTTTCCAATTAAAAATTGAACATGACGTTGATGCGATCAAGTTTAATGAATTAATTGAAACTTTAAAAAATCGAAATTAATGGGTGCGTACGAATTATATAGATGACATACATTATACACCAATAATATAAAAGAATGCGAATAAGAATATTTGTTTTAACATCCTTTTTGCACCCCTGTAAATTAGCAGAATAAAAAAAGGAATAACGTGGAAGAAGATAAAGGTGGTACAAAATCATGTCATCAAATTTCCAATTGCCTTTCAATTTACAACCACTAATATAATCGTCTGACTCGGCATAAAGTTCATATGGCCATCCTTAATTATATTTTTTCCCTTAATTATTTAAATATTTTTTTATAAAATAGAAAACTTGTCGTATATTTTTAAATTCATCGGAAGATGGTGAAAACAGTAGGAACAATTCAAAGAATTGAATGGAAATTCTAAGTGATGTGTGTTTTTTAAATTTAATTAAGGGAAAAAGACAAATATATCCAACATGGTATAAAGTGTATGTCTTTTTTTTTTAAAAATATATTAATAAGGACTATAATGTGTTCTTATTTTTTACATTAACTTTTATTTCAAACTTTTCCGATGAATTGTTTCAAACTTCCAACTTAGGGAACATTTTGGAATTTTCGTACCATGATTTTCTGTCTGTTACTAGTCTTTTTTTTTTTTTTTTGAAAAATTGAGGGGACAGGAAGAAACAAGCGAGTGTGATGTTTATCCCTCATTGATTCGCCGCTTACACAACACCCGGAGGCGTACACATGACGGAACAACACAAGGGGACATGCCCTTCCCCACTCATCAACCCCCCCTAACCTAGATATATATATATATATATATATATATATATA
>CAOJBI010732623.1:0-13746 GCA_948277035.1 Euphorbia corollata
ATTAAAATGGGAAGAAAGAACGACGACCTTGTCGGAGGAAGAGAGGAGCCGATATCATTAGAGTCTAGGACTGACGGTGGTCTTAAATGAGCAAATGAGCGCCGTTGGAGACGTTAAATGATCCATTGAATAGAAGGTGGGTATTTGGAAATTGGAGCATGTTTCTGCCATTAATACAATGCAGGGAGAGATTAGTAAACAATAGCGATCCGAAGAAACTCAAAAGCGCTTCATTGTTTTTCTTCTATCGCTTCTTTTCGGGTGAATTTGGATCAATTTACCAAGAAAAACTAGATTGTTAATGCTTATGAATGCCATTGTTTCTGCGATGGGTGTTTATGTTAATATATTGAAATTTAATTAGAGTTCTGGGTTTGAGTTGAGAACAGGGAAGAAAGAACAACAAATGTGTGTTTTACGAAATTGGCCTTTGCCGCATCATTAATATTGATAATGTTAACGAGAAAACCCTCATTTGCTAACGATTACAAACCTTAAACTACTTTTACAAAAATAAAATAAAATAAAATAAAATTTGTCAAACTTCATTTTACAAATGAGTGAAATCAAAAATATACTTTTTTTCCCTTTTAATATGCTCTTTTGTTTAATAATTAATGTAGCAAAACTATACGACACTGTTTGAAGTAGGGGAGAGCAAAAAACCTAAAGAACCGAACCTAACCTGAGAACCGGACCGAACCGGATCGGACCGAATTAGTTTGGTTCGGTTCTAGGTTCCAATTTTTCTCTAGTTTGGTGTTTGGTTCGGTTCTCGGTTCTTGGAAGAAAAAACCGAAAGAACCGAGAACCGAACCGAAATTACACGACACATAAACCCAAGTTAGTCTGTTTGTATTTTTTCTCTCCCGGCCTGTTAGTCTGTTGTCCATTAATCCTATGCCAGTCTCCAAGCAAAGAGGAATTGAAATTTCTAGAATTTTCACTTGACCTCACAAACGACACCACTATGCACTCCTTGTCTCTTCCCTGCAACAATAATGTATTAGAGGCAGGCATCTTCTCTTAGTAAAAACAACCCATCAGTACCTGGTACTTGTCAATGGTATGTATCTCCACTGACTTTATGCTCATAGTGCTTTGTATGAGGTTTGCCTGTGAGTTGTAAGGGGTAATAATACCGATCTCTTCACCTTCGATCCCACAGTTTACTAGTTCCTTAATGACCTATATCAGATAACAGAAAAACATAGCAACAATTGCAATATGCCCTATATCCTCGGTGCTGTTAAAGATAAATTTCATGTTATTTGGGTTTCGGGCTTGTACCTCAGCAATTATACAAGCTTCAGTCGGATTATTTACAGCCTTGGAACTTTTTGACTCAAATGCAGGTATCATATCTAATTTTTACAAAGATGGATGAATCAATAAATGCATCCATATGAAAGTAATGTGTACTTAATGTCAAATAAGATAAATTCAAAAGCACATTTGTACTCACCTGTGTTGATAAATACAATAGATCTGCTTGGATTTTGGATGATGAAATTTAGTATGGTTTTGAACCGAACCGAATCGGACCGAACCTAAATAATTTAGGTTCGGTCCGGACCGAACCTAAATTATTTAGGTTCGGTGTTTGGTCCTCACATTTTCCCTTCTTTGGTTCTAGGTTTATTTGGTTCGGTTCGGTCCAAGACCGAACCGACCAATGCTCAGCCCTAATCGGTTGGAGTCTTCGTTGGGCCCTTATTTAGGAGTTTTGTTGCTTGATTTTGCGCCAAGGGTTTCAGATTATGGTTATCTGCTTGATAAGATAAGAAATCAGCTGAATGGATTCAATTCAAGACATATATCCTTGGCTGGAAGCGTTACCTCATATAAATTGGTTCTTACGTCGATCCCATATTATACTATGTAGATGGCTAAGCTCCTTATGTCAGTTTGTAGCAAGATAGAATAGTTGGTTCGGTCTTTTATTTAGGGTGGTAGAGCTAGTATTAGTAAAGTTCATCTTTAAATCGGGTAGAAGCGTGTAAGCCTTTGTATGAGGGTGGTCTTGGATTGCGGCTGCCTGCCATTATGAATTTTGCCTTCGTGATGAAGCTTGGGTACTCGCTTGCGGCAAATCGTAATGAGTTTTGGGTTCGTGTCCTGCTTGGCAAATATTATTTAGGCCAAATACATGTTTTGCCCCCTGAACTTGGCAAAATTTCACTTTTGCCGCCCTCAACTTTGAAACGTCTCCGCTAACATCCTGAACTTGGCAAAAACGCACCCGACAGCCCCTCATGCCACGTGTCACCTTCTGGTTGGTAAAAAATCTGACATATTTGAAAAGTCAAACCAACCAGAAGATGACACGTGGCATGAGTTGAAAAGTCAAACCAACCAGAAGGTGACACGTGGTATCAGGGGGCTGTCGGGTGCGTTTTTGCCAAGTTCAGGATGTTAGCGGAGACGTTTCAAAGTTGAGGGCGGCAAAAGTGAAATTTTGCCAAGTTGAGGGGGCAAAACATGTATTAGGCCTATTATTTATAACATTTTGTTGATCTAACTCTTTTTATTTGTTCTTGTGTTAAATAAGAGATGAATTATGTATTTAATGAAATGATGAATTAAAAAGAATAGATTTTAGTGTAAAATACAAAGGACTAATTTATTATTTTAACAACATGGTAAATTTTTGGATAAATTTCGAAAATATAATTTATAGTTTAATTGTTTTATAAAATGGTGACCCATGAAATTTTCTTTTCAAAATAAGGATAGTGGTTTAAAATAACCGGTTACTTGACAAGTACCCTGCCCATAAACATATCTAATTAGTCCAGAAGGTGTGTGCTTTTTTATTTTCTAATTTAAAGTTTGTGTCTTGATCATCAATTTTTACATTAATATTTTTTAGAATATAAAAACATAAAATGATGCTTTAGTGTTTTAAAAACACTAAGCGGGAACTAAGCGTAGATGGGGCTTAGGTAGCGCCTAAGTCGACCTAGACGGATTTACGGATAAATAATGGTATATCTTTAAAAAGCATTTGGTAATCAAGAAACATCCTAATATTAATCATATTAAATTTTGGGTAAACTTAAAAAACATGCATTGTGGTTTGACCGTTTTGCAAAAAGGTTCTTGTGAAATTTTTTTTTTCAAATGAGTGCTTGTGGTTTTAAAAGTTTGCAAAAAGAGGACAAAAAATATATTTTTTAAAATAATAATGTTACATAAGGTATTTCAATCAATTCAACAATTCTATAATTTAACCATATTATATAAGAATTATATATCAAATTTTGAGTAATTTTCAGAAATTCTACATTTTATTATGATTTTTTTGACGTCTTAAATTAAAAAAAATAGTTATACTTATCGGAAAATTCTAAAATTTATTACTAAAATGTATTATATTTTTATTAACTAAGCTGTAAAATTTCAGTTCAAAATGGACAAGATTACCCTTTTTTGACGTAATTAAAAATTGAAAATCCTTGAAAATGCTCTTTTTGCAAATTTTTGAAACCACAAGCACCCATATGAAAAAAAAATTCCACAATGATCTTTTTACAAAACGGTCAAACCACAAAGCATGTTTTTGAAGTTTACCCTTTATTATAATTCTATTATAATTTTAGTCTATTTACAATAGATATAATATTATTGTAAAGTATTATAAATTATTATTATTATTATATTAATATGTTAAAACATAGTATATTTTAAATTATTGTTACTATTATTATATTAATATTTTAAAGTAATATTATCATCATTATTGCTATGATAAATTAATTTTCAATTAAATTTCAATTTTTCAGTATATTATGTTTGAACTCAGTTTCATGATGTTCGATTTCAGCTCAGATAAGTTTAATTAATAGGGGAAAACAAACAAATACAAGAAAAAAGCTAAATATTTTTGGGCCATACTATGTGTTTTTTCTTAAGCCCATCTTTTTAAAAACATTTTTTTATTATACCTGAAACATAAATCCAAATTTTAAAACCCTAATCCTCTCAAGCCTCTCCTCTTCACCTCTCTCTCCATAGTCGTCGTCACCTCTCCTCCTCTTTTCCTCTTCTTGTTACCACCGTTACCTCTCCTCCTTTCCTCATCTCGATGCCGCCATCACCTCTCCTCTTTTCCTCATCCCGTCGCTGCCGTCACCTCTCCTCCTTTGCTCCTCCTGTCGACGCCGTTATTTGTGCTTTTCCTCATCTGCTCCTAACTTGCCGTCGTTGACCTTGCTCAACTCCCTCCGTTGCCGCATGAGTAATTAAAAAAGGTTTGACGATTTATAAGCAATCAACAAAGCTTTGACGCGCTTAGATCTAACAAATGGCTGCTGTTTTTTAGAGCATAGGAAGTGCTACGGTTTTACAACTTCTAATTCGTTTTATGTTTTAAGAAATTTCAACTCTCTTCTTGTATATCAATCTCTTTGGTAATTGATGTTATTCAATTCAAAATATATTAGATTAGAATTATATTGTAAGTTTTTGCGACATTCAGTGAGTTTTACCAGGTATAACACCTGTTATACCCGGTATAACGGGTGTTATACCAAGTATAACACATGTTATACCTGGTTCAGCATCTAACGGTTCGCGATATAGTAGGGGAAAGAAAATTCAAATTTTCACATACTGATTGTTTGAACGCGGGACCAACTGTAAGGTGTTATACCATAATACTTTCATAAAAATGGATTTTGCTATAAAAATCGAGTTTGGTCTAAGAGTTGTTATATTGAAGTCATGAAAATACAAAAAGAAGGTAAAAGAGAAAACAGAAACTTAGAAAAAGAGGAAAATTAAAATATTTTATTGTCATGGTAAAAACAAAAATATTTTCCTTTTTTATTGTAAAGGCCTAAATTTCCCTAATTAATATAAGTTCAATAAATTATGAATAAACAATAAGTTGGAAAAAAGGAGGATATAAGGGTAAACATGAGTAATTGATCACCCAGCGTATTCTTACAGTACCCCATCCAAATAATGCTGACATGTTTCTTATGGATTCACAACAATCCAATTTGAAATATATACCATTTTCCAGTATATTCTTACAGATGGGCTAGCTTTCAAATTAAAGCTCGCCATCACCACTACTCTAGCCAAAATCAAACCATGAAAACCAAGATTCACAGCATTGCACTTTTTAGAACCACTCTCCCAAAACTCGGACATTCTGCACCAATTCATTAGATTTGTGAGCACAAATGTTTGGAATAAAACCGAAAGTACAAACTAATACATATTTTGTTAACAAGCAGCACTTGTCACGTGATTTTCACATTTTTCTGGTAGATTCTAACAGAAACCGATTTCTTCTTCATTCGAAATATCACACATTGTTGTCAGAAATATGGCATACTCTGCAGTGTCCAAGGCCATTATCCAATTGGATTTCACCTTATCCTTCTCCTTCTATCCCTGTCTCTTTCTCTGCTTCTATCCCTGTCGTGATTATCTCGCTCTCTACTTCCACTCTTTTCGCGACGATTTCTCTCCAAATCATGAACCCTATTGTGCCTCTCCCTGTCCTTGTCTGAATCATTGTCCCTGTCCCTGTCCCTGGTTGATGTTTTCCTCTGTGGACTCTGACTTTTGCTGTGACTCCTGTTCCTCTTCCTTGAAGTTTCATGGCTTCGATCCCTCCTTTCAGCAGATGCTTTCTCTGAAGTTTCAAGCAAAATCTTACAGAATTTTGTAGCCAGTCCATATCTAATTATGCTAACCTAACCATGATTATAAATTACAGCCGAATGCATGACGGACATCTAACAAGAACAAACACAACCAATTCCTTCCACTTGACATGACTAACTTTTGCAAAACAAACACTTGCATGTACCATCACAAAAACTGAGTTACCACTCAAATATGCAATATACTCATAATTAACCCATAAACTAAATAGGCCTAATGCGTCAGTGGCTACCCGAACTTGTTCCCGAATACCTACTACCCCTGAACTTTCGAAATGACTCCGTAGCTTCTCAACTTTCAAAAAATGCACCATGTTATCCCTTGGATGCAACATGTCAGTTTTTGGATGGTTTGACTTTTAAAAGATGACGTCCCTCTGATTTTCTTTCTCAAATCATAACCTAACACGTGACGTTCAGAGGTAAATTGGTACACTCTTTTAAAAGTTGAGGAAGCTACAGGATGACTTTGAAAGTTAAGGGGGGCATCAGGTTTTTTGAGACAAGTTCGGGTTACTACTGATGCACTAAGCCAACTAATTATGATTCATATAAACCAAATGACAAAAAAATATAGACAACAAAGTTTTTAAAGGAAAAACAACATATCACCCTTAGAAAATTAGAAAATCCAGACGTAAGATTCAACTAGGCTTCATAGTAATCACTTACTGCTGTTTCCTGTAACATCTTGGGGAGAATCAGACAATCCATATTCTGATTGCAGCCGTTTCCGTTGGACTGCAACCTTCCTCTCAATTTCTTCTGCACTTTTTATCCCTCGCTCCTCTAGGGATTCACGATACTCTATCAAAGCAACCTCCAAGCGACGCAGCTTTTGTCTGCAATATCATCACACAAATAGAGTTGAAATATAAACCTGGATCACATAACATGCTAGATTGCATATGCTGTTGACCAACTGATAGATCAAAAGGCCAAAAAGAAACAAATTCACTACACAAGCCATTTATTAACTCTGAGAAACCATATTACAGGTGTGGGAATATTTTGACGCCCATACACTACAAGTAAGATTAAGGTTATGATATAGAACGATACCTCTGCTCTTCATTCATACCACTGTCTAGTTGTGTGGGAACACTTGCTTCAGTAGCCACCTCTGTTTCATCCTCAGCCTTACCCAGGCCATCACCAGCATTTTCACTTCCAGAGGATGAGTAGCTCAAACCGATACCTCTAGCACTTTTCTTTTGCTCGTCATCACTGTCATCATCATCTCGAGCCCATTTAGATGCTGTCAGAACAGGATCATTTTTCTCTCTCTTTGCGAAGGCTTTCAATTCAGGTTGAGGTATTGGGAGCGTTGTTGCTAAAGATGCAGAACCTCTGTTTTGAGACTGCACCTCATCATTGCCATAAGAATCCCACTCTGACATTCCCATTGGCTCCGCTTCGAGATTTGTTCCCCGGCGTCCACTTGAAAATTTAGAACTCAAATGGCTCTGGGAGGTTTTCAAGTCATCATCTAACTCATACCCTCGTTGCCTTTCTGCTTCTTCAAGGCTAAGCAATCGTGCAACCATCATTTCTCTACCACCGAGAAGAGACAAGCCATTATGTCTGCAACGTCTTTCCAGCTCACCAAGAGGAAGACTCAAGAGCTCCTGCATGGCTGCCCCTTTTCCTATTGCCAGTGCACCATCTTGGTTAGTCTTTCCTCCATCACTTGTATCTGTTGAACTAGTCATTTTCTCTATTTCTGGCGCATCGCCACATATGGAATGAAAAGGTATAACACCAGATGTACTAGATCGGAGAAAAGTGGCTCGTAATCCATTCACATATGCATCTGAAAAAAGAAACCAGTCTGACCATACTTGCAAAACTTTCATGACTCTTTCCTGTTTGTTTAAAGACAGAAAGCTCGCTTCAGAAAAGAAATAGAACGAACAGAAATTAAACATAACAATTCTAGTATGCAATTTACCTTGAGGGCCTCAGCAGTTATCCTTCCAGTTATACTACGATAAGAATCATTGAAGCTCTCCATTATGTCAGGCAGTGTGGCTTCAAATTTAGTGCGGTAAGCAGAAGCATTTTTAACTGGAGCACTGCTATTATGAAGAATGTCAGAGACTAGCATGAGTCTGGCAACTTTAGTTGGGATTGGAGTTTCTTTAAGAGTTAGAGACTCTGTTAGAACTTCAACTACCTGCAGTCCAATTAAAAATAAATAAATAAAACACATACAACAGCAAATCAATTTCATCATTCAGTAGTCTTATGATTCAACTTCCTCATTGACAAATTTCTGTATCTGTTCATAATGATGTGAACTTCCCATAATATGTAGCTAATAAATGCAGCCAGATTATAAAATTCATGGGTTATGCCTATTATCAAAGCACTCTTACTTGTCTTCATTTGGAATTTGGATAGTACGTATAGAGTCTGATAAAATGAATGTAATAGGAGATCTAGCAATCAATCAAACAAATAAAGGAAAACAAAATGAAAGTGATGAGCAGCACCTCTCCCGCAGCATCAGCATTATCAAGAGCAAAACCCATAGCTTCCTTTATCTGACTTCTTTCCAATGTTAATGCACGCAACATATCCTCGAACTCATCCCTCTGTGGGTCAGTCAAGGTCCTCTCTGGGTCGATACGCTGCAAGAGTTCAATCCAGTAAGAAAAATATACCCACTATTGTGAAGTAAATTATCACAACCAGAAATCACAGTGGTCAATATACCCTGCTTTTTCCTGCAGCATATGTGCTACCAGACTCCTTTGCATGCTCTGGGCTCTTTGCTGAAGGCAGAGATGGAGGAATCCATCTAAAGAGAGGGGGTGGGGGGGCAGCATGATATTATAATCAATTCCCGGGTCAAGTAAGCTGAAAAAAATTTCATGCCTTCTAAATAAATTTATATGAAGAATTATTAAAAAATGCAGTACCTGCCACTTCCAGTTATCATGATAAAGGGTTCTGTCCGCCACCTTTGAAGAGTATCACCCTGCATCCCAAACAATAATTAAATATACCAACTTGCAAACAAAAAAAAATGAGACAACAAGAACCTTCAATTGATCAGAGACCAGAGTGCTACAAGAATTTCTATGAAGCATAACATAAACATTCAGAAATGTAACTTGTCTTGATAATGCTATTTCTCAAATTACGTTGCCCAAAAAATGTGATAGTGAACCCACCTGAGCAAAAGAATAGAGCCTCCAAATATAATATGAATGCTCCTTTGAACCAAGCTCAAACAAAAAGCTGAAAAGAGGATTGCCACGGCCCCTCTCCATGATAGCTTGTTCAAAAGCACATCCTCCATCCAAAACATACAATGCCATTGTATCAATCACATGGCGGAGATGATCATCACCGGGCGGAACAACCATTATATCAGGGACATTGGGAGTAAGAACCTAAACAAATTCAAAATCATCAAATGTATGCCACCAGTAAAAGAAATATGGATTTAATATTCTCATGAGAATTGTGGAAATATAATGAATCCATCTATTAATCTGATTACAGTAGAATTATCTATAAAGCATTAAAATAGAAGAGGTGTTATTAAAACAAAAAATTTTACAAAAATAATTAGTCATTGACATCAATGCTGAGCACAGTTGTTAAGCGTCAGTATATGGATTATTTTCAGAACCAATCTTATACAACAATACAGGTAAAATTGGTTCTGAAAATAATCCGTACACTGACAGTTACAAAGGCATTGGGCCAAATTAATTAATCCTCAGTGCAGATAAAACAAGTTTGGGAAGATTAAGGCACCCATGCACTACTAGTACGATTAAGGTTATGATATAGAACAAGGTGTTATTCTCAAATATAATGGATCCATCCATCAATCTGATTACCATAAATTCATCTAAAAAGCATTGAAATAGAAAAGGTGTTATTCTCTGTTATAATAATTCAACACGGGAATTTTTACAAAAATACTTAGTTATTGACATCAGTTCTGAAGTACAGGTTACAACTAACAGCAATATCAATAGGTACCAAAGGTCCATTCATGTTCTCATACGAAAATACAGCTGAAAATAATCCGACCAAAGGGAAAATGACAATCTTTATTCCAAGTTAATAATTATTCCATTTCCACAAGGCATAAACAGCTTGATCATAAAATGTAACAGACAAGCAAGTAAAATAAATAGGATTAACTTACAAGTTCAGAGTTATTATTTGGAACTGAAGTTACAGGTGGCCCAGATGGACCTGAGAGAATAACAGTGGCACCCTACAAACATAAAGTAAATGCTTCAGAATCAGATGAAGTCCAAAATAGTCAGTGCGGCCAGTATAAATTTAATATTGAAGAAATATCATAAAATGTTCTAGAATCTATCTTTCTAAATATTATTAACTGAAATAAGGTGGTTGGTTTTAAGACTAATTATAACTGGTGCTCAAAGGATAGTATAGCATACCTCCTTACTCCTGATTGCCATATGTCCAGGAGGTGGAGCAGGTAGTGCTTGTGATGGAAGAGCCACAGATTTACCCCACCCAATCTTTAATTCATATTCATAAACAATCACTCCTGTGACAATTTATTTCACTTGAGCACGACTTTGATAAATTGATGTTTTTTACGCAATGAAATCCAATTAAAGATGAAAATTCATATCCTAGTGAAACATTAAATGATGATAAAAAAAACGGCACTAGTAAAAACTCAGGCACTCACGATTCCATGAAATAAAAATAAGCATACCCATAGTAAACACATGTATCAGTATATCGTGGCACCAACCAAAGGAAATCAGCAGAAACTAGTAGGTTTTATTTTCAAACTATTTTGGTTTGCAGCATTCAGAAGACATGTCAATAATAGAAAAGAATCACAAATCAAATTGAAAACCATGGCACGTGACTATGCAGGACTGCTTAAACACAAGTAATTTTCTAACAGTTCATCCACCCTTGGAACATATATTCTTCGTTCACTACGATAATTGCATCTTTTTTTTTTTTTTTTTGTTATGGTGAGATATGAGGTTAGCAACTTTTGGCATGCTAAGGCCTAGGTCATCTGACAGGGGTAACAGTGCAAAATGAGAAGTCAAGGTAACAAAGACGTCACTAACTGAATTTCTCTCAATGATAGACCTCTAAGTAAATGAAGGCAAGGATATGGATTTCACCCAAAATCTTTCACATCTACCTTTGCCAACAAAAGAAAAGGGAAATAAGAACAACAATAATGCATTAACCAAGACAAGTAATCAACCTTGCATTTCGTCTTTTGCAGCTTGTCCATCAGCTCTATTCATGAAAGCCACAAATCCACAATTCCTCTGTCGCCTTTTCTCTTCTTCTGTCCTGGGCCACATGATCTTCACACTAGCAATAGGCCCAAATCTTCCAAATGTCCGTAGAAGAAAGTTCTCATCAACCTAGCAACAAAGCATGCACGTGAAGGCATAAAGACAAATCATTGATAAAAATATGATATGAGAAAGTTAATATCAAACCTGGGGAGCGAGGTTTCCAACGTAAAGGTTTGTAGTTTGCGGATCACCGTCATCAAATGATCCCTTTCCACTAGGATCAAAATCATCAGGTAGTTCATCAAACCGGCTAGATGGCTGGAAAAAGAGCAACCTTATTAATATATTCATATATATCCCAAAAAAGGATGAAAATGATTAACAAAATTTTATCAAAAGCATAACAAATATAACCAAAACTTAGATAAGGCAAGGCAATCCTAAGGAAAAAGAAAAGGGGAATGGAATTTTGTGTGCCAAGTGATAAAAAAAACTAGTGCCATGCTATCAAATTCTGGTTTCCACTGATTTGATTGGGAAGAGGATATAATGAAGAACTCACAGCAGTACTCTCAATCGGGCGTCCATCACGCCACCGTTCACGTTCCTGATTCCGCTTCTCCCTCATTTCTTGTTCATGTTTCAGCTCCTCCATGAAATGGTCAATGTTTCGTGACTTCCCTTTTTCCCTTTCCTTGGGTCTCTCTTCTTCCTTCTGAACAATAGGATTAAAGCTAAATTCACGCATCACAAACAGAAAACCTCTAAGAACTTAACTAATGGTATTTTATAAGATCACCTTCTTCTCAGATTCCTTTCCCTTGACTGCCATTGGAGGTGGCAAAAAAGAAGGAACATACCTGCAGAATGATGTTCAAGATAATTTTATATCATGACATCACCACCAATACCTTTGTGCAAGGGATGACTCTCGTGTTAATATGGACTTGTTTTATTGCATGGTTCAGTAAAAATCATGAAACCACTAACTCATGTTCTATGAGTCTATAATTGCTTTCATTTCAGCCTAGAAATTAAAAATCTACAGAACAGCCAGATCAATATCTTGATTAAAAGTAGAATATTGATTGGTCAATGCACAACATTCGTTACATATATGTGTTTGTATGTATTCAAAGGCAGCAGCATTTGTTGTAAGAAAGTAAAACCAAACGGAACCTACATTCTCATATTTGTTTGAAACTCAAACATCTCAAATTAGTTATAGTAGTAAAATCCTAACTTACTTTACAATTTTCTGTTAAGAGAATATATTTTAGGAAAAACTAAAACATGTGTTGTGCAGGAAGCTTGTCTGTGAGTACATAAGACAGCATATATTTATTAACATGACAAGATTTAGACTCTACAAGATTAACTATGATGCTTTTCCCCTTGGAATTTCTCAATACAAAAGAAGTGACCAGCGCGCTCTTAGTCCTAGAAAAACAAATAAATCTCTAACATAATATTAGTTCCATCAGCATCAGCTATCAGCTCCAAAAAGCAAAAGCAACCACTAATCATTCAATTATACGTTTAATAAAAGTTGAATTTGTCTACCTCCAGTGTATCATCACAATCCAACATGGAAACATTCTATTATTAATATATGCATTGGTATCACATTTCTGAATAAAATCTAAAGGTTCAAACATGTATATATAAAGCACGTAACACAAACATTCCTACGTTTAAAAAAAATATATTTCTCAATAAGGTTGTATTATGAATTATACTGATCAACAGACATCATGGCATCAAAACAGGAACAACAGAAGAAATCAAGAACAGCCAATTGCAAGTTGCAGCTGATGTCTGACATTTATTTTAGTTATAGACAAACAATGGAAAAGGAAAGTTCAGAAAAACTGCGACACTCAATGAAAAAAGCAAATTTTAAAATACAGTAATTAAATATCAACAAAAATCAAAGAACACTTTATCTTCATTTCCCGTGAGCAAAAGAGAACTTTCATTACTGAAATAAGAGTACAAGAGATCAAAACCTCAAAAAATAAAAGGTCAAATATGCTACATGAGCCGTTACATGAAATTATGAAAATAACTAGCCAACTGAATGTATAGCCAAAGAAAGCAGCACTCCTTAGCTGCAGTTTAAGCCACCTAAGACTCCACATAACACCAATGAGAAAGATATCAGCCAATTTGAGAAAGCCATGTGGAATAATGTACTCCCACTGAAAGTTTATCCATGAGATGCACCTCCAAACTAGTGAATTTATAGCCGTAAAAGACTAATTTAATTCACTTCACATTATCACATCATAGGGAAAAGAGGTATATTGAGGAAATATATGAATTAAACACATCAACGGCACATACTTGCCCAACCACAACAAAATTACTGAATCAGATTTGCGATAAATGGAATCCAAGATTCAACCATCTAGACCATAAAAAAACACCTCATTTAATCGTCTTCTGCCACTGCCATGGTAGAGAATCAGCTGTAAAATTGTGGAGTCCATAGATCTCTGTTTCAAAACAAAAATAATTCCCTACAAGCCAACTTATATTGAATGGAAAAATAAATGGAGCTAAGTCAAGCTATTTTCAAGCAAAAGGAAATGGATGAGTTAAACAAATATACCACAAGATAATGGGTAATGGAGGCAAAAGTAAAGAAGGGGAATACTAGAAATTAAACTAGACAAGAAATTCCAACTTAAACCCCTGGGTTTGAAGAGAGATAGGGGACATTAAGGGTCAGTTTGATATTACTTTTCCAAGCCCAAAAGCTGTTGTCTCATGGAAAACTTGTGAGA
>CAOJBI010733863.1:0-11348 GCA_948277035.1 Euphorbia corollata
ACCAAAATATTAAAAAAAATTTAGTATTTTTATATATTTAAAGAAAATCCGGTTCGACCACCGATTTAATCCGGTTGAACCTTAAATCCATGACCCTCTCCCTTCACCGGTTCGATGACCGGTCCGGGTCTGAAAACCATGCTAATAAGTTTTTTTAAACTCTTGCAAATTTTTTTAAATAAGTGGCATTTTTAAATGTGACAAATGTCTTAGCCTAGTTGGTTAAGACATGAAGCTGTGATCCTAGAACTCACAGGTTCGAGTCCATATTGGGGTACGGTGGGGTGGGGATAAGGTTTTCCTTTACTATTATTGTAAGCTTAAATGATGTAAATTTTTATTTTTTAAAAAAAGTGATTTTCAAATTCCAATAAACGTATTTAAATATTTTATTCATTTTGCCCTTATTTAATGCACGTTGAAAATTATAAAAAAATGAAGTTTCGAATCATCTTTCAAAAGATTAAAAGTCATATGGGTTTTTATTATCTTAATTAATGTGATATTGATATTAAAAAAAAACCTTAAACAACACTTACTTAAAAAGGGAGGGAGTAACTTTCACTTTTAAACAAAATAAATTATAGTATTCAATTCTTAAGAAACTACTATCAACAATCTCAGTTTTATAAGGTAAACTTAAAAAAAATTCATGTGGTTTGAGTCATTTAGAAATGAGACTTTTTTTTTGGTACCAAAAGGGGCATTAAGGTTTGTATCTGTTAGCAATTCAAGGATTTTTAACACCGTCAATAATGATGAAAATTGGATAATTTCGGGAAAACACAAATTCTTATCTTCTTCTCCAAACCAAACACAAACTTCATAAACATATCCAAATCTCAGTTGTAGCAGCCATGGCTAAGCTTTGCAACTCAAACTCCTTTTACTGCCTCTCCAAACAGAGTAGAGCATTAAAAATTTCACTGCAAATCAAAACTACAGGAGTGTAATTGGAACTCTTTCAATGCCATGTGCTTGAACTTTAAAAACCAATTAGACCTTCAATTACCAAGTACAGTAATGGATAAGGCGAATTACATTGTTACTTGAGAGGTGAGAGACTTGATGGTTACTTGATTTTGTTTACCACTCAAACTATTTGTGATGGCATACTCGTCGGGTTGACTTACTGAGTCATCATTAGGTTACAACTTAGCAGGAGCAGCCATGGCTGAGATCTGTAAATCAAACTCTTTTCGTCGCCTCTCGAAACCTGCTCTAAGGAACCTTTGCAAGAGCCACATCGTCGATTATAGCGGTGGTTTGAGCTCCAATTCTGGTTCAAAGTTGACTGGTTCCACTTACAGCTCAAGCTCTTTTATGTCTTGAACTCATAATTATGCTTTATTAAAGTTGTTAATTTTAGGGATAATAAATAGATATCAATTGTAATTTTTTTGAGGATGTAGAAGTTTTGGTTTTAGGTTTTGATTAAGGGAAGAAGAAGAAAATATTTGGGTTTTGAAAAAGGGTAAATTTCAAAAAAGTGATTTGTGGTTTGGACCATTTTCAAAATGGTGCCTGTGTGAATTTTGGTCTCAAAAGAGGAATTGTGAAATAGTTCCGTAATCGAAAAACAGAATTTTTGTTGACCCCGTTAAACCTGATGACGTGGTCAGGGTTAGAAACGGAAGCCAAAAAAATTGTCCACTATAAAAGCCCAAAATACCCAAGTTCTCAGTTTCTTCTACTCTTCTCCATCTCGATCATTGCTTCATGACCTAAATTCTCAATTCCTTCTTCTCTTCTCCCTCTCGATTAGTGCTTGAGCTAAATTTCGTTTGAAAATCTTGAAATCTCTCAGTTTCTTGTGTTATTCTTCTATCTATCACAATCAGTTAATTTCAAACCCGCCCATAATGGATTCATGTTCGTCGCAATCAGTTAACTGTAAACAATTTTGATGCTATTATGGTCTTCAATCTTAATTGAGAACTGCTGGAACAAGTGAGAATATAGGGCAAAGATTTTTCAGTTGTGAAAGATTTGGTGAAAATGGTGCATGTAATTTCTTCAATTGGTACGACAAGCCTATCAGTGAAAGAGGAAACAAGGTATTGAATCAATTTGCTTTAAAGCTCTAGGAAGCTGAGTTAGCTTCGAGTCAAGACAAGGTGAAGAAATTGGAGGTGGAATTACTTGCTGCCATGGAAAGAAAGACCTAGAAATTATGAAATTGAAGTTTGAGTTGGAAGTAGAAAGATAGCAGAAGAAAAAAGATATAGTTATGTGCTTAGTTGTTTTGATTGTGATTTGGTGTAAATTTAGTATCTGATTATGAAATGAAAGTTAATTGTTTGATTGTGATTTGGAGTAAATTTGGTTTCTGATTATGGTTTAATAAAATTGGTGTAAATTTGGTGTCCGAGTATGAGGTAATAGAATTGTGATTTGGTGTAAATTTGAATTGTTTTATTTATTAAGGTTGAAAGATAATGGAATTGTGAGTGAGATTGAATTTGAGTGAAGTAATGGAGGCATGGAATTGGTATGTTTTGCTCACATATGTCAAGTCATGTATTTGTAACTTTGAAATTCATTAGTGTCATGGAAAGGTAATGAAATCGTAAGTCATGTAATGGAATTGGTAATGATTTATCGAAAAGATGAGTAAATTACAAGAATATTCAAGTTTGAAAAAGTTGACAAAATCAGTAGATTTATAGACAATAGATAGACAAAATGACAATGTTCTAGCCAATACATACACAAAATGACAAATTACTGCCACAAAAAATAATACCACTAAAGCCAAAACATAGTTGGCATTGGTATAGCATTCTTACATATCCTAAGCCAAAACACAAATGGCACTGATCTAGCATTTACAGGCAAAAAATGTAGTTGCCCTAAAGCCTAAACACAATTGGCAGTAGTATTACATTTACAGCAAAAAAAACTTGCATTCCTAATGCATACTGCCAAAACAGAAATGGCTTTACAAAAGCAAAACAATGATAGCCAAAATCATGTACATAATGAAAATGTTTATCATTTACACATATGTGTCAAAAAAGCATAATGTGAGCTACTTTGCAGAATTTGCCCTGAGGTTTCCCATCCTTACTGCGTATCGTTGGAAGATGATCCAACGATAGGCTAACGTTTCCTTTTAGCGACGGTAGAAATTGTTTCAGTTGCATAATTTGAACTGCGCTGACGTTTGGGAGGCCTTGATGTAGTTCTTGTTGCAACAGTAACAGTTGTAGCATTAGCAGATGCATCAGTAGCATTAGCAAATGCATCAGTAGCATTATCAGCAGTAGCATTAGTAGCAGCAGTTGCAATATTCTGTTGTATAACAACATGAGTAACTCAGTGATACAATATAATTCATTGTCAATCGAAATTAAAAACCTTGAATTGTTGAAAGACTCATTTAGCAACAAAAATCCAAGTGCAATGCTAAATAATATAAAACTGAACTTAATTGAATGACTTATATGTTGAAAAGAACAAAGCCTCAGTTGGAAACAAACAAACAACACATCACTAACCAAAGTGGATTTACAAGAACTATTTAGAACGAAAATTGACAATAAATCCTACTAATTTCAGACATATATTGAAAGCCACCAGAAATACACTGAAGAATGGGAAAACTTACACATTTCAATTAGTGTGAATCTAACAAGTAAGATTTGCCAACACTGCCTATGTGCCAATGAACCCTTATATGCAAAGTACCAAATATCTTACATCCTTTTCCAATACCAAGATCAAAGGGTAAAATATTGGACATAAATTATGATAATCAACCATGGTATTGAAGCAACGAAATCTATAAAGTGTATATGTTGAATACTATAATCATTCAACCATGGCCATAACCATTTTTAAAAGATGATAAATATTGAGCCATCATTACCTCTTGAGCTATAGAAGCTTGTGGCTCCCTTCCCAACACTAGCGATACAGATACAGTTAGAGTTCTAGTAGCCTTTCTTTTTCTTAAAGTTGAGGTATTTGACTAGTTTTGCTGCAGAGGATAGAAAACCATATTACAGAATATTAGAAAACCATTATATCTCAGTTCAGAAATCATATTACCACTTGTGGATCCATTGTTGTTGTCCCTACATTGACCTGAAAAATGCAGTTGGAAACCACCCATAATCAACTTCACATACTAGCTTGAAACACACTTTAAAGGTCATTTACTCACCATTCCAGCTACCCTCTTTTCTGCTTCCTTTCTCTTTCTAGTCTACCATGCTGTCTTTCCAATTATGTTTGCACTACATCTTCTTGCATTGTGGCTTAGTTGTTTACATTTTTCACAAAGAACAATGCCACCAGCTCTAGAGCTTTTATAAGGCTTCCTGGGTTCATCAAGAACTCTAACTCTTTTCTTTCGAGGCTTGCCTGGTGGTTTCTTCACTATCGAAGGATGGATGTCAACATGTTCAGTCCTTTCCCACTCTTCCTTAGATGGTACTGGCTTATACATGTGGCCATACTTAGCTCAATATCAAAATGAGTAAACTCACAGTCCAAATACAAATGGCATTAAAGTAAGTAATTAGACTAGTATACATGTAAAAAAATACAGTTGAATCATGAGCTTGACTACTAAAATGCCAAAAAAAATTTAAAAAGAGCAGATAAACAACATATTTGCTACTTTTTCACATAATCTAAGTTTAAACAATTGTAATATTCCAACTTTATTACCTTTTGCTTCCTAAGATAACAAATCAATATAATGGTATTGGTAATGATTTGACAAAGCTTAACTCTTATTCAAAGCTCAAACTAATAATTTCAATTTCAGTAGTAATGATGATTATTAGAAATGCATAAACTGGAAAAACAAAGCTGATTTTAACAAGTACTTGTGGCTATAAACTATATTGAATTTTGATTTTGTGGACATACTTCTCTGACTATTCCCTGTTCGCATTAATACCAGCTATACTATGGTTGTAAGGAATGCCAATGAGTTCCCACATTCTACATGTGGATGTTTAAGCAGATAGATCAACTAATACTTGAGTGTTCCCAAATATCACTTCATAACACTTGTCACCTGTAGGAGTTCAGAATCAATTCCTGCTTTTGGCCTTATTCTTCTTCAACTGTTCTTGAATGCGAGGACAAATAGGGCCCTTGTACTTTGTCATCCCAATCAACTTCACATACTATCTTTTCATGAGCTTTTCCTGATGTATTCAACCATTGCCAAGATAGGCATGTCTCTAGCTTTAATGAACTAATGGTTGAATGATTCACATGTGTTGTTTTAAACATCAACACACTTCGTATTGGATGAAAAGTGGTACCTAGCCCATATGTTCGAATCATGCTTCATGACCCATGCATAGGCATTCTTATCAAACTATTCAAGCAACTTCATTCTTGATAAAATTAAACAACTTCTTACTTCCATCTGTTGCTGCCCCCCCACAAATGGTTCCTATAGACTTTTCCTTTGAGTAACTTCTTGAAATTCTCGTACATTTTCACACAGAACCTGTGTTCCATGTCAGGTTGTAACTCCTTAATGGCTTATACTAATCCCTGCACCAGTTGGTAATAATTCAAATTAGTTGGCCTTCACACATTCATATGCAATACTTCAGAGTGTCAATGCAATTTAGAATTAATTAGCAATAATTCGGAATGTCAATGCAATTCAGAATTAGTTGGCAATGCAATTCAAAGTGTCAATGCAATTCAAAATTAGTTGGCAATGCAATTTAGAGTGTCAAAAATACAGTTATTAGTAATTTAAATTAGATTAATTCAAATGGCATTGGTTCTTATAGTAATTCAAATTAGGGTAATTCAAATGGCACAAGTTCTCACAGTAATTCAGATAAGAGTAATTTTAAAAAATCCAGTTCACATTTACTAATTAACAAATATTGAGCATATATTCATATATTTAGAATTAATGATGGTAATTCTCATTAGAAAAATAACCCATTAATTAGTGAATTCTCATGTTCTAAATAACATCATTTCATGCCTAGTTAACCCTCATTTGCTAAATAACAACAATTCATACCTAGCTAATTTTCATTTACTAAATAACAACAATTCATTCCTTTTGTTGATCTGACATAAAAACTCAGCCAATTTCACTCGGTCTCTCATAGTCTTCAAACAATAATTCCATTAACCACTTCCATGAAGCTTTGCATTCTGAGTCCACACAAGCCATAGCAATGGGATATAAATTCTCATTTCCATCCTTCACAACAGTACTTAACAATTGGTCTCCTAGATTGGTTTTCAGATGGCATCCATATAGGCATATAAATGGCCTAATTCTAGTGAAATACCCTTGCTTTTGTGGTCCTAACCTCATATACATGTACGAAAAGATTAATCTTTCCCTTGGTACTGATCCAATTTGATGAAATAGCTACAACTTGGTCCTTATTTTAATCAAGCTACCAAGATTGGTTGTCATTACAGTATGTCCATAATCCCACAATCTATGGTACTGTGCAATGACTTCTCCTTGTACATACTTGGCTGCTCTTTCTCTAACTCTATAGCATTTCATAGGACAAATCTCCATACCTAGATCCCTCGTCACTTTGTTGATCATAGAACCCACATCCATTTTAGGATTATCTCTTAAATCATCTAGATATTTGTTTGCTAGATATTCAGAATTGACAAGATGATTAGTCATTGACCTGGCACAAGTGTGAGTGGCATTGAATGTCTTAATATGAAGCGTACTACTGTATTGAAGCCTTGATGCTCAATTCTAAATCCACACTTCTTCTTGCATTCAACACATATCACTTTCCGAAAGTTCTTTGTGAACACATGTGAAGTCACTCTCTCAATTGCCCATCGTCTCAAAGTAACTCGAAATTGTTATGGTCCAGTGAACAACATTCCAATGTATAACTCATCAATGACTTCATTGTAGTGAATATATTTTTCATGGCTTTCATCATCTAATTCTTTAGGACCGTGTAACTCATTTTCCATTCCAATTGGTTCATTGAACTCATTCATGTCTTCTTCAGTTACGTCAGCCCCAAATTCTTCATTTCTTAAATCTTCCACATTCATATTCTCAACTTCAAATGAATCACAAGGTTCTTCACCATCTGATTCTACCTTCAAATCAAACCATTCAATGCTAGCATCACTTGAGTGTCTGTCCTCACCATAAGTTTTTGCACTAAATATGTCATCGACAATAAACCCTTATGTCATCTTTTGATTCCCTTGCATGAACCCCACAATCATAATCCATAGCCACACCTCTTGCTGATTCCACATGCTCATCCTCATTGCTGTCTACTCCTTTTCTATTCTCCCCATTAGGGTGAATGACTTGCAATGGAGGCATATTATCAACAAAATATATATGGTGCTCACTTTCATCTTTATGGTAATTCAGTAAATCTGTCAATGCTTGGTCTTATTTTATCTCTTCGTACGCCCAACAACCTGTTAGTCCTTTGATCTTACACCACATTTGACATCCGTGTTGATATTCTAACTCAATTCCAATGTCATCCAAGTAAAGAATACCAAACATGTCTATATCAGGAGTATATCTCGTGACTTCACCACACATGTATTCCATTTTGTTATCCTCACTGTCCCAATCGTGAGACCAGTAGCCACCATGATGAATCCATACCTTAAAGCCAACCATTTTTCTCTTATAAATCAAAATCAATGCTTTCTCCAACAAATGCATTATGCATGTGTAAAATTCAAATCAATCAAACGAGCATTGTGACAAAAACATGACATTGTAAATTCTAATTTACAGATACTTGAAAACCTTAGAAAACAAAACCTAATTGGTGATATTGTGACAAAAACATCAAACGAGCGTGCAATGACTTAAATCAAACACCATATAGTAAACATAAACAAATTTGTTCAATGGATAATCATTTTTTTCATTTTCTCTTCAAATGTCGAGTTGTAACTCTGACCCGATACTACAAATACAAACAAAAACCAAAATTTCCAATGACAAATGTAAGAGAATGATCTTTACCTTCTTTTGCAGCCTATTTTAGAGACCTTGATGAAACAACCTCAAGCACTGACTTCAAAACAGCAATGGTCATGAAACTTAAGTCTGCTGGTAAGGGAAACAGTATGAGTTGCTTATTACTTTAGATGGCTGTCTTCTTAAAAGGAAACCTATGTTTTTGAGGTGTGCGATGGTAATTGGTGTTGCTGAAATTTGAAGGAGCGCATTGAAGAAGAAGAAGAAGAAACCAGAAGAAAACAAGGAGAAATAGATATGTATGAAAAATTGGCTTTTATAGTGGACAATTTTTTGGGCTTCCGTTTCTACCCCTGTCCACGTCATCAAGTTTAACGGGGTTAGCAAAAATTATGTTTTTTGATTACGCAAGTATTTCACAATTCCTCTTTTGATACCCAAAATCACACAGGCCCATTTTGAAAACGGCCCAAACCACATGTCACTTTTTTGAAATTTACCCTTTAAAAATACTCATTGCCACGTCAACAAAAGTGATGGAGTTAACAAAAAATCCTTTAATTGCTAATTGACACAAACCTCGGACCTTATTTTGGAACCTAAAAAATCACAAACCCCCTTTTGAAAATGATTGAAATCACATTGTACTTTTTTAAAATTTACTCTTTTAATAATAATGCATGAGTTTTATCTATGGTGACTTTGTTTTGATCAAAGTTTTATTACTTTGCTATTTATCATCATTAAATGAATGCTATAATGCTTACCTTTGTAAAAACAAAGCCATAATAGCCTATAACATAGTGCATACTTAATTAAATATAGTTTAATCATAACACCGCTAAAAATAAGGGTAAAATTCAAAAAAGTACCATGTGGTTTCACTCATTTTCAAAATGGGGTCTGAGGAATTTTTTTTACAAAAGGAGGTCCGTGGTTTTAAAAAATTTGCAAAAAGAGGATTTTCAATATTAAATCATGTCATAAAAATGGGTATTTGTGTTCGTTTTTATCTGAACTTTTGCGGGATGACTAATAAAAATACAATACATGTCAGTGATAAATTTTGTAATTTTTTGAATAGTGTAACTATTTTTTATGAATTTTTAAAGTTTGTTTCCATAATTTAATTAAAAAAAATAGTTACACTATTCAAAAAATTATAAAATTTATCACTGACATGTATTTTATTTTTATTAGTCATCTCGCAAAAATTCAGATAAAAACGAACATAAATACCCATTTTTATGACATAATTTAATATTGAAAATATTTTTTTTGCAAATTTTTTGAAACCACAGACCCCCTTTTGTAAAAAAAATTCCTCAGACCCCATTTTGAAAATGAGTGGAACCACAGGGTACTTTTTTGAAGTTTACCCTAAAAATAATGATAGTTTAATTGATTAATTGGATTATATTCTTATGGACATCTTAAATATTAAACAATTTGGTAATGGTCTTCTAAATTCCTATATAAAAGACCCAAATAAGCTAACAAAACCTTCAAGTAAACACGCATACCAAAATCATAGCCGAGAATAAGTGAGAGAAGAAGCTCATAGTCCGTTTGGTATAGCTGTTATGGTTATTGTTTACTATTGTGGATAGTTGTTTGTTGTCATTAATCATTTTTTAATTTCTAAAATTACAAAAAGTAGATGCAAAGTTTGATTACAATTGTTCAATGTTTTAAAAATCAGTATAGACGGAATATATAAAAACACCGCTGCGAGTTTCCTTAGTCGAGTTGTCCTAAGCGTATTGACCAACTAGGTGGTTTTAGGCTAGGTGGGCGTCAAGGCAAGCAACGTGGTTTTAGGTGATGGTTGTGTTTTAAAAATTTGTGAATGTTGGATTTAGAAGCAAAATAAAATCACCAGAAGATAAAGTGTTGATCCTTACTACAAGAACATCATTCAGAGCCTCCGAAAATACTTCAGAAGCCAGAGCCTCCGAAGAAATCTCAGAGAGTTAGAGCCTCCGAAGTTAATTAATTAACTTACCTTCAGAAGTAACCTCGTGGCATTTAAATAGATTTTGATCTTAGGAATATTTAGCCTTCATAGAAAAAGGTAAAAGAATATTCCATCTCCAATCAGAAACTATTAAGTGGTAGTCAACAGAATATGCGGGGTCCACTCAACCACCAACATCCGTAAAAGTCTTCGCGCGCCCCATAACATTAAGTGCGCTTTGTCCATGCTTAAGAAACAGGAGTATTATTAAATATATCTCCGCCACTTCAGGATTATTTTAGCTGAAATTCAAATACCTTCAATGGATTTAATTTCGAATAATCCAAGTTTAACGACTAAAGCTCAAACGGGAAAAATTACACAAAGGTATAAAAGGATCTCTGAAGGACAGAATCATGGATCGAAGCTATCACATTTAAGCAAGAACAATTCTTTCTCTCTTGTATACAATTTACTTCGAAATCATTTAGCAAACAACCATTCTTATCTGTTTGTAATAAGCTTATACTGAAACATTGTTCAGAAGCTTGAACACTTATTATTTCAAATCCAGTGTAAACACACTAGCCATCGGTTAAGTTAGTGTGGGGGAGATTAGATACATTGTAGGACGGTACTCAGTGTATTGGTATAGCTCAGAGCCTAGATACAAGTAGGACGGTACTCTTGTATTGGTAAAGCTCCTGCTGAGATAGAGGAAGGTACTCTGATCTGCAACAGCAGCAATTGTAGAGGTTTATTCTTCATCCAAAAAAGAATCTATAGTGGATTAAAGCTTGGACAGAGTCTCCAAGGACTGGATTAGGCAGATGCTGAACCAGTATAAATTACGCTGTTTGATATTTCTAAACTCTATCTCATTTATATTTTAGCGTGACCAATTTCATCAGAAGCTAGCCTCTGAAGTTAAGTTCAGAGCCTCTGAAGCTGCCCTCTGATAAATTACTTTTGTTTCCGGCAAAACTTTTTAAATCTCTTATTTCGTATTTAAATTGTCATTCACCCCCCTTTGGACAATTTATATTGTTCACAAGGTCCAACAATATGTTTCATACAACGAAATAATATCATTACATTAAAAAATGTAGCGCAATATTAAAACTACACTTACTTCTAATAACTCAATGATGTTTCTTAAAATGATGAATAAATTTAAAGCCTTAAAATACAATTATTAAGTTTAAAACACTTAAAGGTGCACCAATTAATATTACCGAATCAAAAGCAAAAATAATAGTTCAAACTGAATCAAATTAATATAACTCAATAATCTCAAGGTGCACTAATTTCAACAATTAAAGTTACGTATTTAAGCAAGAAAAAAAAACTGATCGGAATTTAAATTATACAAATGTTAATACAAAAATATGAATAAGGAAATCAACCAACTATAAAGTAAAGGGTTGAGTATAAGAAAACTATTGA
>CAOJBI010733971.1:0-12775 GCA_948277035.1 Euphorbia corollata
AACTATACCATGCTAGCAGAAAAGAGTGCATGGAAAGTAAAAGCGTAGAAGGTGGTATTCAAAGCTTGGGGACCATAGACATACCTAATAAAATATATTTCATTATTCATAATTTTGGTTGTCTTCTTCCAGACATTTTGATTTTTGAATGGGATGTTATGCGATGCAACGTTACATCAATTTAAATCTTGTCTAATTGCATTCAATATTCTATCCACACACCTTTTCAAATTCTCTCTTACCAATAAATTTCTCTACTTCTTTTTCACCACAATCAATTCAAATTCTATGGAAGTTTACATACTAAGCAAAGTTAATCAAATCAATTAATTCGCAAGATAAACAAAACCTAATTGATTAACCATCTAAATAATAAGATATTATGGATATAATGACATGATACGGTAGACATCAATCGTTAATACGACACCAAACTAAAAACTCAAATAAGAGTACGAACCATTCAATAGACCATAAGCTGATTAGTGATTTGTAAATAAAATAGGTTAAATTGAGAAATGCACATCATTCAAAAATCAAAATTTAGAAAAGTTAAAATTAGTTCCACATTTTAAAAGAGGCTATACTAGTCATTGTAATTCATAATAATTTCTATATTTTCTATTTATTTATTTGCTTATTTCAAACCATCAATATATTTTTCTTTTGTAATCTCACCTCAAAATTTTATCAATCTTTTACAATACATTCAAACCAACCAATACCAACAACTACATAGATGGTTTTTTTTTTTTTTTGAAAAAAAGAACATTTGAAGGGGCTTAGTTATCGAATCAATAACCTTTCACCTACAATTATTAGATGTACTAAACTAATTATACCCAATTGATAAATAATTTATTTTTGTTTAATTATATGTGTTAATTAATCCCGACCATGCAAGTAACATGTACATGACATGCTCTGCATAAAGGCCGAATGGATACGGAGCCCCTCTAAGTTGGCTCAAAACGCCATCTGCCATCCTCAACTTTCAAACTTCCCCAATGTTGGCAAAACAGATACAAATTTCCCCCGCAAAGTCACGTGTCAATTTTTGATTGGTTTGACTTTTCAAAGATTTTGAAAATTTTGAAAAGTCAAACCAATCAGAAACTGACACGTGGCGTTGAGGGGGCAAACTGTATCAGTTTTGCCAACATTGGGGGGCAAAGTGTCACAGTTGAAAGTTTGGGGTGGCGGAGGACGTTTCGTGCCAAGTTCAGGGGGCTCCGTATGCATTTGGCCTTCTATAAATTGTAAACAAAGTTTCTAATCATTTTTTATACATTATGTGTACCTAAATTTAATAATAGTTAGTTGATTTTTTTATTATTTTATTCTCATGGTTTATATAATATTTAAATGAGATGAAAATCTACTATTGTAGATGAACTATATGGACTTGATTTATGAACCAAATTACTTTATATTTTATGTTTTTCTTAAAATGTTGATTAAATTATATTGAAACAAATATTTAGTTTGATATATCTAATTTAAGTAGAGTATTGGAGAATATCTTATGGGGAATGGAGAATACACGATAAGGAAATAGATGAAATATTATCTTAAATTTTTAATGGATATGGATATGAAGATTTTTTTTCCCCGAAACCTCATTCAATATATAAGACTGTGAACGAGATGAACCAAAGTTTGGACATGTTTTTGTTCATTTGTTTAATTTTTAAATGAACACGAGCCGGAGCGTGAATTCGAGCTCAAAATTCCATTTTTGTCCGACTGGTTTTGAGTGTTCATTTGTTTGTAAGCTGTTCACGTACAACTCATTTATTTGTTCGTGAATTATTTATTAATTTGTTTTTGAACGATCTCGTTTAGATAGAAAATGAGTCGAAAATATATTTTAAAATGAACCATGAAAATGGATATGGATAGAAAATGGGCAGAAACTTATTTATATAAAAATTTATTATTCTATCATGTAGAAAAATAATCGAGTTAGTTCAGGAACATTTATCATGCCTAATCATGAACTTGCTCACGAGCACTATTCTAGCTTGTTCGTGAGTTTTACGAACCGAGCTGCGACATGTTTATGTTCGGCTCGTTTAGTATTCGAGTTCACAATCATGTTTACAAACACATTCATTTATAAATCAAATCGAGTCGAGCTGACATGCTACCAAGTCAAACACTAAGTTGTTCATGAACGACATGGTTCATTTACAGCCCCAAATATGAAGATGGATAAGATACGCCATATTAACTTTCAACCCTACTATAAACCCATGACGATTTTTTAAAATAATATTTGTAAGAAAAATAAAAATAAAATATCAAGTTTTAAACAAATATATCTAAATAATACGTATATAAACATTTTTATAAATATGTTGATATGTAGTAGTATTTAATACAGTTAATTTTAAAATTATAATATTCTAAAATAATTATTAAATTTAATATATATAAAAATTATTATTAATCCAGGACTTAAATAATAATATAAAAACTAAATCCTTGAAAATTCGGAATTTAGCAGCTTAACGAATAACGAGTACCAAACCCGGCCCAGCTGGTCTAGTACCGATATGCAAGATATTAAGCATTATTTAATCACCTTAAATGCTTACATAGTTGAGAATATGGAAACCCAATGATATTCTGCATTAAAACGGATATTCAAAGCTGGCCAATGCACTTGCATATACACAGCTTTACAACCCAACTGGTTAACCCTCCAAACACGCCTGTCTCCAACTCGGAAAAGGATTATTAGAATTGGAAAAAGATTATTCTTTAATAGAAGGAAGGTGAGAATTGAAAGATAAATAACTTAATTTAATGTTAGGCCTAAACATTAGATGATCTTTTCCCCCCAACTTACAGATTGAAATGAAAATGATTGCAATATGCGGTATACCATTTACATCATTACATGGCTAGTTGCTTAATGCCTATCATTAGGAGACCCACATATACTGACATTTTTAATAAAGCACCAATACCTATATCTTTTTTTCATTCAAAAATACTAGCTCCATTATATAACACTCGGTACTTGCCGCATCGACCTTTCCGCAATGCTTTCTTCAGATGAAACAAACTATCATAACTAGAAGGAATTAGTATGTTCAACTTTGAAGGCGCACAAATTGATTAGTGATTACTGGTTCAACAGCTGAGCAATAACTAGTCTACTTTAAGGAGTTGCTTATTGTGATAAGCAACTCGATAAACATTCATATATAGTAACATATGCAAAATGACTATGCAAAATGCAATGCAATTATATATGTATTTGAGGTACATATTTTATTCATGAATATTGAATACTAAGAACTCTGCCGCACATTCACAAATCATGCATTCCAATAAATAAGTTGCTCTTTATAAGCTTTCCATAATTGTAAACAAATGTTTAATTGAAATCCCTAACAGACTACCTCAAGTCATCAAAATTCAGCTGCACTCCACAAATTGGGAGGGATTTTGAAAGATCCTACAGAACCAATAAGACTACGTAGAATACGAGACTGATCTTAGATTTGCCTCTTCTAGTGTGATCACTTCAGATTGCTAGAGTTACGTGTTTTCATGTCACTAAACTTTCAGCTTACTTGCTGTTGATGGTTTCCATAAACAGGGTAAGCTCCATAAGCTGCAGCATACATGGTTGGATCATGAGGTGGTGGCACAGCATATCGATACCCATCATAAACTTGCCCTCCATAGTATGCTCCACCCCATTGGTTGCCAAATTCTGATCGGAACTGTTAAATTACCAAAAAATGAGAGAAGATAAAATAGAAATTGTTGAGGATTCAAAGGGACATTGATTTGACACTGCTAAAAGAATGCATATACCTGCTTGTTAGATGGATTGCGACCCCAAGAAAGGCGAACTGTTTGCTTGCCAATTGCAGTCCCATTCAGTTTCTGCAATGCTTCCTCAGCATCACTCCTGAAGAATGAAGTCCAAAGATCATGTAGGAAACAAATCGTTCATTTGCAGAAGAAGCAAAGCATAGTTAAGCAGCAGTTTTACCTGTTGGCAAATTGCACAAATCCACATCCTTTACCAACTGGGATTTTAACGGAGACTATCTCGCCATGTTGTGAAAAAGCTTGCTTCAGATCTTCATCCGTAACATTAGGGTCAAGCCCTCCAACAAATATCTATAAGAAAAACATGGTTCACCCCAACAATTTGGAACTCATCTAGTTTAAGGAGCACAAAGAATCAGCAAAACTTACAGTTGTGTTAGTGGAGTCGCTATCTGACTGAAGTCCTTGGCCAGATGCACCATTTGATCCAAATCCGCCTAACAAATAACATAAGAACAGTTTGACTAGACTTTGAACTCAAAGGCAATCTACATTTCTTTCTTTTAAACTCCAGAATCAATAAGCAATGCAGAGAAACATGATCCAAAGGCAAGTACAATTGAAAAGTCAGAATCACTTCAAACAACATGAGACAATCACGAGTACAATTTGAGAACTTTGGGCCATTCTATTACTTGAAAATAATTAGCAAGTCAGGTGAAAAAAATTGCACATTCAAAACACATAATTGAGAGAAAGAAAAGTCCGAATGATGCTTAGCTTGGAAATGATCAAAAGAAGGTAATGAGATGCTATTTGACAGCAAATTTAGATATAAACAAGCGCGAAGCAATCAAAATATCAAATACCTGGCTGATAACCTGGTGACTTCCTAGGAGTTGCAGCACCAATACGCATAGGTCTGCTCGAACAATAGACACCATTCATTTCTGTCATGGCCTGTGTTCTTTCACTATCATCACCAAACCTCACGAAACCATAACCTTTTGAACGGCCAGTATTGGCATCAAATACAACTTTGGCAGCTTTAACAGATGGAAATTTACTAGAGAATGTTTCATGCAATAAATTATCAGTAACATCTGCAGCTAAATCTCCTACAAAAATGGAAAGATCAGGTGCATTATCTGATCGTTTTTCACCCGTGCTAAAGGTTGCCCAGTTGAGACGGAATGGCTGTTCCGTAGTTGGCATCAAAATTCCAGAATAGTTCTGCAGAACTTTCTCAGCTGTGGCATGAGTAAAAAATTCAACAAATCCATAGCCTTCAGATAAACCAGTATGTTTATTGCGAATAACCTTAATGGAAGCAATCTGCAGAATAAATAGCACAAAAAAAAATCTCAAAGAAGCTAAGAACATACAGCCAAACTAACTAAAATTTTAAAGGAAAGACTCCAACTGATGTTGAGTGATATTTCGTGAACCAGATCCAAAACTGGATTTGCTTTAGCAATAATTGGTACAAGAGATTCAAGTTTGTCTGGTGCTTGGCTCAACTTAAGTGGGAATCAAATGACTTTTATGGATTCAAATCTATACTTGGACCACTTTTATTCTCCAAAAATGCAACATTAATTAGATATGGCTATCATTTCCATTTTTGGTATCATTAGCAAATACTTGAAGCAACATAACATGTCAACCTTTTGTATTAGATTTATCGTTTCATTCCCATAACGGAATAGAATAGTCATAGAAACATTCTGCGAACCAAAATATATAATTACAATCTACTCAATGTTAAATACTCTTCTTACATATGCCATTAATGATTATATAATCTCCTATTCTATACAAAGATGTCATTGAGTTTTAATGTCGAGTGCCATATTTCTCAAGAAATTAAACACAGTAAACATATATATAAGAATAATATACAATTTCATATCTGTTTCAGACAGATAAAGAGGAGTGTATTACCTCTCCCGTGGATAAGAAACAGGTATGAAGATAGTTTTCATCCATCCAATGATGCAAATCACCGATCCAAATCGTTTTATTCTCGCCGCTAGATCCCTGGTTTTGATGTTGTTGGTGGAGATGCGGCGGATGGTGGTGATACTGGTGAAAAGCCGCAGCCATATAATGCTGAGGCGGTGGCGGAGCGTAATGCGGAGGTAACATTTGATGCTGCATTAACACGGCTGTAGCAGGATACTGCATCGCCATCCACTGTTGTTGTGGTTGCTGGTGCGGTGGTGGCTGTTGTTGCCGTTGGTTCTGCTCCGGTTTCTGCGAATCAGAGCCGTTGGATTGCATCTTATCTAAAACAAAAAAAATAGCCTTCTGTATATGTATCTGTTGTATAACTCTATATGGAAAATGAAATCAATCCGTATCGATTAACTAACTCCTCCCGGAAGATTTGAGGAAGAAGAAGATGATGAATCTGAGACTTGTAGATAGAGAAAGAGACTGTAAATATGAATACAAATCTTAATCTCATTAACAAAAAAAAAAAAAGAGGTGAGGTGTTTAGAGAGAGAAAGAGACACGGTTAGGGTCTGAGGAGAGGATTTATGTTTGTTTGTTGAAAGGGCAATATGAAGGATTAATTCATGTGACGCGGCGCGGTTATTGTTAGAGTCGTTGGATTAAATGATTGAGGTTTAATCGGATCCGTTGATCTTGATGAGTGAAGAGGATATGCATGTGTCCGCCGCCTGCGTTTGTTTGTGTTGTGTTGTGAGCTCACCATTTGGGTAAATTTTTATTTTGTCTAACATCACGTCACGGTTAATTATTGTTAACTGCGAAATTCAGGAAACTTTTAGTTGGCAGTTGTACGTGTAATTTTACTTGAAATGGGTTTGAGTAATTTTCTGGAATTTGGGGATCTAGTCATCTCAGTTTGAATTCAACTCAAGTACTATTCAATAAAGCAGTATTTGAAACTTCATTTTTTACGATAACACAAAAGTCATTCAATTTTCTTAGAATAGCAATATCTAGGTGTCAATGCCAATGGAACTGAGACTTTTTTGACACCGCGGTTAATCCTTCTCCTTTTCGTCCAAGGGCAAGTATTATACTATAAATATATATATAAAAAAAAAAACTTATATTGTATTCGCAACAACATACAACATCTCAACTAACATGACTCTATAAAAGTTCATGAGTTTTTCTAGTTATTACATGTTGTTTTTAACCTATTTTTACAGCATTTTAAGAATATATAAGGAAAACAATATCAAAATCGGAATATAAACCAATTTCAATATTAACTTATAAATGACATATATTTTAAAATATGCTTCAAAAATAAGTTTGATGGTAGAAATTAGTTATATCAATGAGTAGTGCCTCCCTGCTTGAGTAAATGGGAGAAATTAATGCTAACTAACATATTTAAGCAATAAATGATGCGATTAATACGTGCTACAACCAAAATTAGTAATTTCGGTTAGTTTATGTTGCCAATTTGGTATTGACTGAGTACTTACCTTTCATGAATATCAAGTAAATTATTAACTAATTACTCCCTTCGGTTTCTAGTATTAGTCATTTTAAACTTTTCACCGAACCCAATAACATATTTAATGAATCACTAAGATGACTAATGTATCCATTTTACTTCATAATAAAATTCTCTTTCTTTTTAATTACCAACTCATAACTTTATTTATATTTAATCTCTTTTATAATTAATATAAGGGCAAATTAGGAAAAAATGTTAAAAGTTGTATCAATATTTTAAAATGACAAGTACAAGTAATCAAAATAAAAGGTTTAAAATGACTAATATTAAAAACCGGAACGAGTAAGTACTGTGCTCGTCAAATTCTATACTAGTTTAGTTTCATTCTACATATACTCTTAACCTTCTATATCAAACATTTTCATTTTTTGGGTAAAAGTCATATATATCAAAGATTTAGACTGTCTGATATATATGTTATTAAAAAGACAAATGACATGTGTTAAATAAAACACAAGCTAAAACTACATGGTTCATTTCCTATCTGCAAAATGTGATTTTATCTTGTAGAGGGTAGACTATTGTAAAATCATAATCTAAGCCCAAGTCACTATTTTCTTAATTGCGAATTAATACTCTGGGAAATCTGGGAATAAGTGTTATGGTGTTTGCACTTTAAAAAGAAATTTCGGATTGAATCAACGGGGAATTGTTTTACCACCAAAACTCGAAAAGTAATGTTAGGTACCTTTTAGTATTTTTTACTAAAAACTCAATTTAAATTTTAATTTATGTTAGTTGACTATAACTTTAAAAATTATAATTTATGGAAGCATTGACATTTTTTTCATCAATTATTTTATGCCAAAAACCCAGTAAAATTAGAAAAATGGCTAGCAAGTTTTGAATGTTAAAATATTGATGAAAACTTACTGGACAATGTGTATACGTTTATAAACATGTCATATAATGATATAATTTATACTTATAATATTTTCTATATATACTTAAATATTTCAATGTTGATAAAAGTAAATCTAACTTTTCTGCCGTTAGTTTTATTTCTATGCAAAAAGTTAATTTTTTTTAAAGGATGCAAAACTAAATTTTAATACTTTTTACAACCTCAATTGTTAGTATATTTTATTATTTGAGAATAAGATTTGAAATTTTTAGGTGACATTATATTTTAGCTTTCTTAATGTCCATTATTAATTGACTAAACCCATACAAATTATTGAAAAAAATTATATATTGATGCCAAACCATATAATACATACTTTTTTATTAAATAATAATTTAAACTAAATTATTTTACATGAAACAATCAGAATCTCATAACAAATTTCATTTCATTTTTACCCAAATGGGGTCTTTCATAGCAGAATTGAAGTGATATTAAATGGAGACCTTCCTATAGTTTGTCAATTTGTGTTTTGGACTGGACAATTTGAATTTGACTTTGGGTCTTTAGGCTGGACTTTGAGTGTCAAACTGTAGGCCCACAAAAGTAAAAAATCCAAAATTCAAAAAGAGTCTTCTGCTTTACCTTCGGTTCAATACCATAAGATATATTTATAAAATATATTTCTATGATGTAGAATCTAAAATAAAAAAAAAATTACATACAATTTTTTTTTACTAAATTATGGAGACAAAATTATAAAACATAATTACCATGTACAACTTTTTTCACAAGCTATATCAAATCCTAATAAGTAAATGCTTATTATTTCGGTAAATGATATATTTGCATGCAATATTAAGCACACGCAAAAAA
Organism: Euphorbia corollata; assembly: GCA_948277035.1. Lineage (NCBI taxonomy): Eukaryota > Viridiplantae > Streptophyta > Magnoliopsida > Malpighiales > Euphorbiaceae > Euphorbia > Euphorbia corollata. The sequence goes on from CAOJBI010733971.1 coordinate 9,021, forward strand.
AGTAAGCATTTAATTTTTCATCATAATAGTCAATGGTTTTCCTTTTTGCTCGGTTCCTCACAAAAAAAGAAAAAAAAAATAAATAAACATATTTTTTCATGTATATAAATACATTCAAACATTTTTAAAATAATCATTGGTGAAAGCTCTATTGTTTGTTGGGGAGAAGTTTGAGGCAAAATGACAATAGCTTCCTCCCTATCCAAACCCAATCTCCCTTTGCTTGATTTCATTCAGTCTATCATTTCCAATACTATACATAACAAAGATGCATTTTATGTCTTGAATTTAGGAGATGTTTCTTCCTTAATCAAAAGATGGAATCATTCTCTTCCTATGGTTCAACCTTTCTATGCCGTTAAATGCAACCCCGACCCCAAACTCCTTACCATATTAGCACAACTCGGTTGCAATTTTGACTGCGCGAGTAAATTCGAGATTGAGTTGATTTTGTCCCTCGGAGTTTCTCCTGATCGAATTATCTATGCTAATCCTTGTAAGGAAGAGTCGCATCTCAAATATGCTGCGAAAGTTGGTGTTAACCTAACAACGTTTGACTCGAAATGTGAGCTTGAAAAAATTAAGAAATGGCACAAAAAATGTGATATTTTGCTTAGGATTACAGGTCCGGATGACATCAGCGGCGCAATTTTGCCTCTAAGTTCGAAATATGGGGTGAGACCCGACGAAGTTGAGTCCGTTCTCCAAGTCGCAAAAGCTAAACAACTTAATGTCATAGGTGTTTCATTTCACATTGGAAGCGGATGCACGAATCCACTAGCCTTCAGAGCAGCCATTGCATCAGCGAAAGAGGTATTCAAAACGGCGTCTAGTCTCGAAATGAATCCAATGCACGTGTTGAACATCGGAGGAGGATTCATGGCGAACCCGAGTTTCGAAGAAGCAGCGACGGTTATAAATTCTGCTGTGAACGAATATTTTGATGACGTAAAAGAAGAGTTGAGAATCATCGGAGAGCCTGGTAGGTTTATCGCGGAAACCGTGTTTACACTAGCAGCAATCGTTATTGGAAAAAGAATTAGAGGGGAAACGATTGAGTATTGGATAAGCGAAGGAATGTATAGTTCATTTAATGCTCTCAAATATGGTTGTGCAACATTGAATTGCACACCTTTGGCTTGCAATTCTTGCCCTGATAATCCCACGTGCAAAGGAGCACGTGTGTATGTCTCCAAACTTTTTGGACCTACGTGTGCAGCTGTTGACACCATCACACAGAATATCCTATTGCCCGAGTTGGAGGTGGATGATTGGCTAATTTTCTCAAACATGGGATCTTATACTTCTTGTTGTGGCAGCAATTTCAATGGGTTTAGAACTGCAACAACAAGTTATGCTTATAATTCCAAATGATGATGAGAAATTTAAATAATGTTTTTGTTCTCTTTTCTTTTTACGCATCGGCATGTGTGTTTGAGCAATTTTTTTTATGCTAAATTACCACAAATGCTAATTGATACTGTTCTCAATCTTTTATTTTGTAAGTTGTCTAATCTTTTTTTAATCATTTTCTTTAATTTTTAATTTGAGGATGCTTGAAAGAAAGAGGATTGAACAGATGAATGTGGTTCGAAGTAAAAAAAAAAGTTCAAATATATGGATATCCCTCTTAATTTGATAATAAATTATCGGATGCTACATTGAACTTTTAAAAGTTCCAATCAACCCCAGAATTTGGAAAAAATACAACATTTTGCTTCCTCAATAATACGCGTCAACTTTTGGGTGGATATAGAAAAGTCCGGAAAAATGAAACCAACCAGATTTAGACTCGTGGCATTGAGGGAACTGAGTGGTTCGCTTTTACCAAGTTGAGGAGGGCATTTGATTTTTTTTTGTAAGTTGGAGGTGACATTCGACTTTTATTTCTAAGTTAAGGGGGGTAATGACGTATTTGGTTTGAAAAATATGAAAGTTGCTTGAATTTTTTTTGTTATAGATAGTATGAATAAATAAGAATATAAATAATAGGAAATAAAGTATAACAAAAATATTGGAGAGAAATTAATTTGAATTCTATTATCATCGTTCTTGCATAGAATACAACGAATCTATATACAGGGAATGAATAAGAATTTGTAGAGACACAAGTTACATAAATTTATTGTAGAAATTATTGACGTCAATACTCTTTAATATATGTAACATATATTTTTAACACGTTATCAGCACGAGTTTACTCTTTCGATCTATGTAACAAGAATATCACATTATGAGAGCGAATATTTTGGTGATAACTATTACAAAGATTAATGAAATCAATTTGATCAATGAGGAAGTTTTTTTCTTTTATCTCTGAATTTTTATCATTGCTCTTGTTGTTATCGTTATGTACTATTTCAACAGAAAAATTATTTTGTTATTTTTTTTTTGATAATTTTTTGATAGAAAGTTACGCATACGAGGAATGATTTTTTGTTCAACAAGGGAATGCAATTGCTAAGTCAAATTTATTAAATTTTGGTGATGTGTATATGAGTTTTTTTTAGTATTATTTATTTGTGAAATGATTTTTGGTTCAACAAGGGAATGCACTGCTAAGTCAAATTCATTAAATTTTGGCGATGTATATATGAGTTTTTTTTTTATTATTTATTTGATTAAATTTGGGTTACAAATTTTATTATAAATTGTTATAATTTATGAAATAGTGAAATTGTAATAGTCATACATTAAAGATATTATAGATTTTATGAAAAATTAATGTAAATGTGTGCTAGCAGTTTCACCTGAAGTGGAAATAAAGAATTGATAAATAATTTTCACTAAGTGGAAAATAAATTTGATTTTGATATAAGGAAATGAATGGTGGAAAATAAATTGATAAAAATTATCATATGAAGTGAAAAATCAAATGGATAATGATAATAACTACAAAAAGTGAAACTCAAAGGAAAATGAATTTTTACCGGTATTGACATCACGAATAATGAAACAAAATTATATATTTGTGGTAAAGATGTAAAATGTTATTATACTTTGAATAAAATTGTATCGTGATATTGGGGGATGACATAAAGAAAAATTTGTTGAAGGTTCCGGAAGAGTTGACACTAATGTACTAAGGGGAAAATATTGAATGACCTGGAAGAGCTAATACAATTATATTAAAGGGGACAACGACACTTATAAATAATGCATAATATTTCCAAAGTATTACAAAAGTTTATTATGTTTTAAAAATATTCACAGAAATGAATATAATATTGAAAATGTGAGTGAAAATATTAAAAGAATGTCTCTATTACAAATATATTCAAATATTTATGAAATTGGACACGATTGACTAGGTCATCGTGGTTCAACAATGACGAATTTTTTTTAATAAAATTCACATGAGTATTAAGAACCACAAGTTTCTTCAAAATAATGAATTTTGTTGTGTTGTTTGTTCAAAATAAAAATTAATAATAAACCTTCTAGTAGTAAGGTTGGAATTTAATCTACAATAGTTAAAAAAATACATACAATGTGATGTATGTGAACTTTTTTTTTTGAAGAAGTAAACGGATTAGGGGAAGAGTGAACCCCTAAACCCGAATATAATAAAAGGATCTCAAAAGAGATCAATGAAGTATTGGTACATGAGATAATAACAAACCAGGATTAACAAACAAATCCGAAACTGACAAACTAACACACTTTTTCCTACAATTAAACAAAAACCAACAGAAATGAATACAAGTAAGGAGTATATCATCCGTAGTTAGTTTGTTCTCGAAAATGAATTTATT